>OVBE01007190.1:0-18792 GCA_900406425.1 Iberis pinnata
CATTCGGTTCATACATTCTAATCGATTCGGGTGTGAGGGAGATCCTGCTCTCACACTCATCTTAACACAATCATCTCAACATTATAGGTAGACTTTTGAACCCAGATTGTCAAAAGATGGCAAGCTTTATCAAGGATATGCCAAGAAAATGGCAATTATATGATCGGATAAGGGGTGTTGCCTTAACCAGAGAGCGGTTTCAGTTCATCTTCAAATACGCCCATGATCTCGATCGCTTACTGGATTCTGGAACCTGGACTTATAACAAATGGTCCATCGTCTTTTATCGATGGAATGCTCATCCTCCAGAGGACTATCTTCAGTATATCCCTGTATGGGTAAGGATCAGAAATGTTCCAGTGGATTATTATAAGGAGGCTTCTTTAAATTGGCTCGAAGATATGATAGGGAAAGTCATTGAGGTGGCTTTTGATCCCTCTACGTCACAGGCCTTAGATTTTGTAAGCGTTCTCATTAACTTCAATGTAAACAAACCAGTTCGGCGTGCTATGCTGATACATTTCCCAAATGGTGAAAAAGTAAACGTGCTTTTCGATTTTGAGAGAAATCAAAAAAGGTGCTTCCATTGTCAAAGGTTGACTCACGCAAAAGAGTTATGTCCTCTATTAGCAGCTCCATAACCTGTAGCACCTCCTGCTGAGGAGCCTAGAATTAGGATTGACAAACAACAAGAGGTAAACTTCCTACAAGAACAGGACCCACTGTTTGGTGTCTTAAGGGAAGAACAGGTTGGTGTCGACCCATCAACTGGAAAGAACCGCATTGCCCCTGAAGTCTTAGAGCATATGCGTTTATATCTTTTGGCTGCTGAAGGTCCAAAGAGAACAATAAGGGAGGCCATAATAAAATCTTCTTTGGCAGAGATTGAGAATGACCCTGATGCCCAAAGATCTATCTTGCGCCTGGAATCTCCTCACCGTGTCACAAGATATTTGAGTAAAGGTAAAGGTGTTGTTTTCGACTTCTCTCAAGCCCAAGATGTTCAGTCAGAGAATGATGCAGTAATCCACAAAGAAAAGCTAATGAAAGATTCATTCCAAGCTGCAAGCAATAATCAGAGTTTAAAGCATAGACTAGTTTTCCCTCCTAACTTGCAGGTCCCAGGGATTGATGATGCTCCATTCTCCTTTCAAGCTAGATCTTCGGTTATGAACCACCAGTCTTTTGGTTATGGTTCATCCGGATCAAGGAGTGGAAAATCAGGAAGAAGACGCAGACCTTTCAAGGCAAAAAGACAGAGACTCAAACAGCAAAAGAATGCAGCTGATAATGAGGAAGATCTATCCACTAGCTGCTCTTCTGGTGGATCTAAAAGGAAAGCTAGTGACAACATAACAGTACCTGCCAAACAAGCTCGCATCTCTGATCATGTGGTGACCCCTAAGGGGGGATCACCGGGACATATGAAGCTGCTTAGTTGGAATTGTCAGGGTCTCGGTAGGTCCCATAGCCTGACAATTCCTTATCTACGGGACGTGATTCGATCATTTTTCCCAGATTTTGTGTTTCTAATGGAGACCATGAACGGAAGGGACTTTGTTGTAGATATCCAATCATGGCTCGAATATGATAGGTGCTTCATTGTTGACCCTATAAGTCATAAGGGAGGTCTCGCCATTTTTTGGAGAAACAGCATTAATGTCGAAGTGCTGTCTTCTGATCAAAATTGTATTGACTGTTTAATTAAGTTTGAAGATTTTACATATTATTTAACATGTGTTTATGGCGACCCTTACATCAAAAGAAGATTCATTCAATGGGAGAGAATCAGTCGTTTAGGCGTGAAAAGAAAAGAAAAGTGGTGCTTGGTAGGTGACCTCAATGAAATAAGGCACAATGGAGAAAAGCTTGGGGGCCCTATGAGGAATACATTTTCTTTTCTTCCTTTCAATAACATGTTGACCGCCTGTAAGGTGGATGAACTTCAATTCCAAGGGAATGAATTTTCATGGGTGGGAAGAAGACATGATTTATGGATACAAATTAGATTGGATAGATGCTTCTCCAATAAGGCTTGGCTTAATCGTTTCCCCTCAGCTACACAATCCTTCTTAGAGATGATTGGCTCGGACCATAGGCCGGTGCTGATTTCTCTTTTTGATCATTCTCTTCCAAGAAATTCGAGATTTGTGTTTGACCAGAGGCTGATCAATCAGCTTGGCATAAAAGAAGTAATCGCAAATTCGTGGGGTGAAAGGCAGACTATGAGGCCTAATTTATCCATAAGTGACAGACTCAAGCGTACTAGAAGTGCAATTAGTGGCTGGAAACGCTCAAACCAGACAAACTCTCGGTTAAAATCTAAGCAATTAACAGAGGACCTGGACACTGAACTTTCCTCTTCCAATCCTTCTGCAAGGAAAATCCAAGCTTTAAAAAAAGGCCTCTACAAAGCTTATAAAGAGGAGGAACTGTTCTGGAAACAAAAAAGCAGAGCTCAATGGTTAAAAGAGGGGGACTCTAATACAAAGTTCTTTCACTCTGCGGTGAAGATGGATCGAAATAGAAATCGTCTAGAACAATTGGAGAACGTCAATGGAGTTTTACAAAAATCAGAGATTGCCAAGGTGCTGTGGCTGTGGCATACTTCAAAGATCTCTTTCAATCCTCTCATCCATCCAATCTTACTGATTTCTTCAGTGACTTTCCAAAGAGAGTTACCCTAAAAATGAATGAAACTCTCATGGCAAGGGTCTCAAAGGAAGAAATCTTTAGAGCAGTTAAATCAATCAAACCATCAAGTACCCCTGGTTACGATGGTTTTACTGCGTTTTTTTACCAGACTTATAGGGAGATCTTAGGTCCGGCCATTGTTAAGGAAATTCAAGATTTCTTTTTATCAGGACAGCTACCAGGAGAATGGAACTTCACGCAGCTTTGTCTCATCCCAAAGACCCATCACCCCACCAAAATGAAGGATCTTAGACCCATAAGCTTATGCACAGTGACCTATAAAATAATCGCTAGGATCATTGCTTCCCGCTTAGAACTCATCCTCCCAAATCTGATATCGGAGTATCAATCAGCTTTCTTAAGCCGTCGTCTTATCTCTGATAATATCATTGTCGCCCATGAAATTCTACACGCCCTAAGAAGCCACAAGAAGTTGTCCTCTTCCTTCATGGCTTTAAAGACCGATTATCCAAGGCATATGACAGGCTTGAATGGCCTTACATTGACGCAATCCTCTCTGCAATGGGTTTTCATCGAGTTTGGATAGACAGAGTTATGCTCTGTATCAAGTCTGTCTCATTTTCAGTGTTAATCAATGGCTCGCCACATGGAAATTTCATACCTTCAAGGGGAATAAGACAGGGGGATCCTATCTCCCCATTTATCTTTATGCTTTGTACCGAGGGCCTCTCTCATCTTCTTAGGAAGGCTAAAATCGCAGGACAGATATCGGGTTTCAAATTTCAGATCTCGGGACCAAGCATTACACATTTGCTATTTGCGGACGATAGCGTTCTTGTTTGTAAAGCGTCTTTGTGAGAGGCTTTAGCAATAAAGGACATATTATGTGAGTATGGAAATGCTACGGGTCAACAAATCAATTACGACAAGTCTTCTGTCACTTTTGGAAAGAATGTCGACCAAGATATCAGGGACCCAATTCATCAGGCTTTGGGTATTTATGCTATTGGAGGCCTAGGATCTTACCTCGGTTTACCGGAGACCTTCAGCGGATCCAAAATTAAAATGCTAGATTTTCTTCGGAAACGAATGAAAATAAGAATGGACTCTTGGTTCTCAAGATTTTTATCTCAAGGGGGCAAACATACTTTGATTCAATCTATGGCATCGGCCCTCTCGGTTTATGCAATGTCTGTGTACAAACTACCCAAGAGCACCTGCAAGAAACTTACTTCTATTATCGGCAATTTCTGGTGGAATGCAGAAGCACACAGAAAGAAAATACACTGGATTAAATGGGAAAATCTATGCCTGCCAAAAGCTTTAGGAGGCCTCGGTTTTAGAGATATCTCGTGTTTCAACCAAGCTCTCCTGGAAAATCAATGCTGGAGAATTCTCTCACACCCCACCAGCCTAAATGCGAGCTTCCTTAAAAGTAGATATTTCAATAGGAAGCAGTTCTTAGATGCAAAGATAGGCTACAGACCTTCTTTCATATGGCGAAGTTTGTATCATGGGAAATCTCTCCTAAAGCAAGGCCTAAGCAAACGAATTGGAAATGGTCATGCCACTATGGTCTGGACTGAGAAGTGGATTGGTGAAGGTAAAAACATGAGGGCTCCATTGATTAAACAAGGCTTCATTAATCTAGACACGAAAGTCCGGGATCTTTTATCTCCATACGGCCAGCCTTGGAAAAGTGATTGCTTGAATTACTGGTTCTACAAAAATGATGCACAGGACGTCATCAAAATTCGGGCAGCTTTGCAGAGAGATGATTATTGGGTTTGGGGAGATTCACCTTCAGGATCTTACTCGGTCAAATCGGGTTATGCTTACGCTGCTTCCTTATCACTCCAAGGCGCCATAGCTCAAGCCTCCTCTCAACCATCACTAAATGCTTTAAAATCAGAGATTTGGGGAGTAAAAACATCTTCCAAAATCAAACATTTCCTCTGGAAGGTCATAAGTGGAGCCATTGCAGTAGGATCAAATCTCACAAAAAGAGGAATACGTGTAGATAACAGATGTCAGGCCTGTGGATGCGACAATGAAACCATCTGTCATATGCTATTCACTTGTCATGTGGCTCGGTTAATTTGGGCTCTCTCCGGATTTCCCAACCCGGAAGGTGATTTTGATCAATCCTTGGTTTATCCAAACATATTCCAGTTGATCCAGGCTTCAAAGAATGAGCAATGGCCAAAAGAGAACCGTGTCATCTTCCCTTGGGTCTGCTGGTACATATGGAAGCTAAGAAATCAGGCTCTTTTTGGGGAATCTCCCATCCCTCTCCAGAGTATTGTTATGAAAATCAGAGAGGAAGCGGAAGCATGGCAATCGGCTCAGGATTCTCAAGATGAGTTTCAAGCATCTCAAAGCCGTGTCACAATAGCTCGCTGGACTTTTTGGCAGCGTCCGCCGAGATTATGGTTCAAGTGCAATATAGAGATTTCTTTTGATCACAGAAAAAAGTTGGGTGGAGCGGCATGTGTTCTAAGAGATAACAAAGGCATTGTTATCTTACACGCTAGGAGAGCTTTTCTAAACATGTCCTCTAAGTTTCAGGTTTTTGGAAGCTCTATGCTTTGGGCCATTGAAAGCATGATTTCGCTGCGTTACTCCAATATCTCTTTTGCTTCTGACTGTGCAGTAATGATGTCAGCTCTCCTTTCCCCTCTTCATTGGCCATCCTTCTTTGGGACTACTGATCTCATCCTTGCAGCGTTAAAGGATGTTGCTTCTTGGAACCTTTTGAAAAAGCGCCCTCTAACTAATAGAGGTCCGAGTCTCTTCGCAAGGAGCGTTACAAGGGATAACCATCTGAGATCGTATATCGCCTCAGGTTTCCCGGAGTGGCTCCGAGATGTGTTCTCTGCGGAGACTCTCTCCTCTTTTAGTTAATCTGCTCTGTTGCCCTTTTTATCTGTTTTCCTCTGTTCTTTTGTATAACTCTGTTTCTTGCATTTTAAGGGGAAAAAAAAGTCTTAGAGTAACCTAGTTTTGTGATCCACCTCCTTTTTTTATCCTAACTGCATATTTATTAACGAAGTAGAAAACACCAGCTAATCGAACACATTATCTTCATAGTACAAATTTACTTTTGGCAAATTTTACTCTTAGGTGTAAAATCTTCATAACTTTGTGGAAAATCATACTTCCTCCCAAATTTACTCTTGGCAAATTTAACTATTTAATTGACTAGTATTCTAAGTTTTCATAAATGTCACTTCTATGTACGATCCATTTACATGACGAGACACAACTATATAGAATCGAATTTTGATTTAAAATATGTAAAATTGAATTTTTAACTATTCACCAAAATCATTTCTCAATAAATGTTTATAAATAATGTCGTTTTGTATTTCCCTTAATTAAAAAAAGAAGTTCTCTATGTGAAGAATTGTAAATCTACTCATATAATAAAATACAGATAAAACCATTCATCAACAAGTTAATTGCTAGAAATTGTTTGAACAACTAAACACATACTAAAAATAACTAAACAAGTTAATTGCTAAACATTGTTTCAACAATTATGTAAATCCCCAAAAGCAAGACATAACATATTCTCACCATTGTCTTTAAAAACTTATCTTAATACTAAATTCAGAGTCTCCAAATTACAACAAAGGAAAAAACAGAACAAGAAATGTAGCATCCAAGCTAGTTAAACTAAACAACACAAGGGTCAAGATTAGAGAGATGATTCATCTAATCATTCATTAACAAGATGCAGTCTAACAGCAGTTACCAAGTTACCTACTCGTTCGAACTCGCAAACCACACTGTCTCCGGTTTTCAGATTATGCTCTCGACATAAACGAGCCCAGCCACCGAGACAATCGGTACCACCATAGTTCTTAACAAAGGCAACCAATCTTTTATTTTGAACAATGAAGTCTATGGTGGAATTAACAGGACCAAACTTCAAGCCATACTTTTGAACTACTGGTCGACTTATATACTACACATTCACATACATGGAGAAAAGAAAAGCCTTAGCATTAAACATCATCTGAAAATCTAATGAACAGAATCAAAACTTTACCAGAACATCATTCTTCTTTGTCAGTGTTTTAACCATGAAAGGGCTTTTCGGATTCAAGAGGTAACCCTCAGGGTTGTTAACATTAACCGAACTTGGTTTGCTATTTGTTCCTCCATTAGCTGATAATTCAATCAAAACATCAAAACAGATTTTAAGTTTTATAAACATCAAAACCATTCTCTTGAATTGATTAGCCTTACCAGAGCCAGAGGCAAAGTCATTGGTTGTCTCATAGTAAGAGTTTTGAGGCTTAACATGAAGAAATTCAGGTTCAACTTTAAGAGGCTCTATGAGAATCTCTTTACCATTTTTTTCAAAGAGTTTCACTTGAAGAAACATAGTATCTTCATGATTGAAAAGCAAAGTATGATTTACACCTAGAAGGTTATCATCTACAAACTCATCCCAATCTTCTTTAATCATAAACAAACCTTCCTCATCTCTTTCAAGCCAAAGTTGCCATGAATTTTCCCAACGATCACAAACCACAACTCTATACTCAATACCCGTACTTTTCACAAACTCTTCTGGAATCATCCTCTTCAATAAAACAAGAAATCAAAACATTTGACAATAACAAATAGTAGTTACATTTAGAAGAGGAAACTTAAAGTTACCATGGATTTAGATTTCCAATTTCCTCCAAGAGAAAGAGACTTGTAGAAGCTAGGCTTGTTCAAGTTTTCTTTTAACTTATCCGTAAAATTCTTCGAAGACATTTTCTCAGGGTTGAAAGCAGGTGGTAATGGCGGATTGAGAAATGCAATCACCGTCACAGTAGAAGAAGCCTTTCCCTCGCTTGCTTCTGCTTTTCTCCTCTGTGATTATCTTCGGTCTAAGCAGAGAGAGAGAGTGAGAAATTTAGTCAAAATAAACTGACAAATGTACAGCGACTTTTACTCGTACGTATAAGTTGTTAAAAGGCCGGATAAGGCAGGCCCATTAAAGAACTAGCCCATATTAGTTTACAGAGGAAAGCTAGCTAACACAAATTCACACAAGGTGGGTGTTCGGTTTTCGGTTCGGGTTCGGTTCGGATAATTTGGATTTCGGATAATTCGGTTAGGGATATATAAAAATCGTTCGGGTTATTTAAAAATTCGGTTCGGATTCGGTTCGGATTCATTCGGGTTCGGATCAGTTTTTTCATTTTTATTAGGATCCGAAAGGGAACCGAAACTCCAAAATATTCGAAAAAATTCCAAATTATCCGAAAAATTAGCTAAAATCTAAGTTAATCGAACCAAAAATCAAAAATATCGGACAAAAACCCATAAATATCTTAGTTACTTTACTAAAAACCTATTTTTTCTACCTAAAATCATAACTATTCGATCACAATTACATATATAGTCATATATATATATATATATACGAAATTTTCGGTTATACTTTCGGGTTTCGGTTCGGTTCGGATTCGGTTTTTTCAGATTGAGATATATAGGAACCGTTCGGATTATTTGGAAAAAAATTTTTGTTTCAGTTTCGGTTTTTTCGGTTCGGTTTCGGTTCGGATTTCGGGTTTTGGTTTTTATGCCCAGCCCTACAAGACACAATTAGAGAAGTAAATTCATTTCAGCAAAACAAAATTTATGATATAAAATGGTAGGGCTGGGTATTTGGTTAGTTCGGTTTTTCGGTTTCTTTTTTTGGCCGAACTGAACCGAACTAAAGTTCGATTCGGTTCGGTTTGGCATTTGGTTTATTCGGTTCGGTTTTTTTGTTTCTGAAGTTCGATTTGTTCGATTCATAAATTTTAATTTCGGATAAAGTTTTTGATTTTTTCGGTTTTTTTCGGTTTATTTTAGCAAGTTCGGATTGGTTAATTTAGTAAAAACAAAAAATGTCGCCAAACCGAACCGAAAACCGAACTAAAATAAAATTTGTGCCAAATTGAACAGAACTACCAAATAAACCGAACCGAATTTAGTTCGGTTCGGTTTATTCTGTTCGGTTGAAATGTCCAGGCCTATAATATGGTCACACGATGCTAAAAGAAAGAAAAAAGATTATATAAACTATATTGATACAAAGAGTTTAATAAAATTAATCTGTAACATAGTTTCACTACTTCCTTACTTTTAAAGAAGATTTAGCATAAAACCCACACATCTAACAACTTATAATATTACACAGATGAAAAGTTTGCTCAGACCATAGCTTAAGCAAAAGCCATTAACATCATCTTTCTTCTCATGTTGCTGCTTGGTTTTAACAAGCAATGGAAGCTGCAAAAGGAGTAACCAGAACAGCTGTTTTTCCTGTTACTGGCTTCATATTAGCTGCATTCTCTAACCTTGCCCAAATCTCTTTCCTCTTTTCCGCTGCTGAACATTGCTTTGCTTTGTCCTCCTGAAACCGCGCGTGGCAAGACATAAACAGAGCTTCGTCCATTTCGCAGAACATTTTTCGCACATTTAAGGTTAAGTTTAGCACGGATTGGTTCCAATGTGTTTCAGCATTTCTTTCTAAAGCAGTGGACATGATCGGTAAGATAGCTTGTCGGTTATGCGCAATCAAGTTTACAATTTGATCATTGTTCCATAAAAACAAGGCTCTTTCAGATACCTGAAAATCACAAGATTCCCAATTTAAAATCAATATCTAACCACAGCTCGAAATCAATAAAAACACAAACCGAATGTACCTGAAAGTGAGAACTGTTAACACAGCAAGCAATACGCAAGAACAATGGAACCATAACCTTTTGAAACTCCATCAAACTCATTGTTTCTAAAATCTCTTCGACTTCCCCGAGAAACATCACTTCTTTCTGACTATTTGTGATAGGCCAGAACTTCAATAGACCTTTTATCACAACACTACCTAGTTTCGGCTCTTTATCTATGAACTGAGTGATGCAATAAGATAGCTGTTGAAAGTAATTACCAACAGATTTAGGCTTGTGAAGTGGAATCAACACTCTCCATAAGAAGATCTTGTGTTCCTCTTTTAAAGGCAATGCAAACCCACTCACAATACTACCAAATATCTCCAAAAGCTCTGCGATTCCGCTGTGTTTTTCTGTCTCAAACACAAACCTATAGAATATATTGCTCATGGACTTACGGATAAACGGCCTGTGAACCATGAACTTCCCGTAAACCCGATGCAGAATCGTCTTCAAACATTCTCTTTCTCTAGGATCCTCTGAATCAAAGAGATCAAGCAACCTCACAATAAAAGCATGATCTAGATGCTTTTTTGCTAATTTAGCATCAAGACAAGGAGAAGTTATAAACTTAAGTAACAAATCATATACGATTTGCAGATGCGGCCAAGCAGGATCAAACATAGGCTCATCATCATCGTTTTCACTAATACCACTAGACCGATAATTCGGAGGAAAAACCCTAAATAGATTAACAGCACACATTCTACACATTGCAAGAATAGCTGGCTCAGTGAACTTAATCGACCCTGAAGCTACAAAATCTAAAAGCTCAAGCAATGTCTGTCTTTTCACATCTTTCTCTATCGAGTTTTTACTTGGATCTGAGAAATCAAACGTTATACAACAAAGACTAACTTTACTCACAAAGAGGTTCAATTTCTCAGAGTTTGGTACATCTTTGAATGGTACTAATGGTTCGATTCCAGCAACTACACTTGCAGGGAAGACAACAGATGACATACGTTTCCCTGAATTGGATCGAACCGGTCCAGAGCCTACACTGGTTCCGGATCTTTGACCCGGAGACTGAATCGGATCCGAACTTGAACGATTTAACTCTCCTGAGTCAGCTTTTGAAGACTTCCGAGGAAGTTTACTCAGAAATTGCTTCAACATTCTTCCACCCCCAAAAAAAGGACCCAGTAATTGAAATTGATAATCGAGGAGAGAGTAAAGCTCAAATCAACATATCAAATGATAAAACGAAGAGCCCTAAATTCACAGACGGATCTAAAAGAAAAGGAGAATATGTTTAAACGAGATCCCCGTAGAATGTGGTATAGATCCGAAACAAAAGGTTGCAACTTTTATATCCCCCAATACTTAGAAACCCTAATCATTACATACTTTCTCTTCAAATCTTAATTTCATGATTCCAGTATCCACGGAGATTCCTCGAGAAACAAAAGACAGATAAGGAGAGAGAGAGAGAGAGAGAATAAACCCTTTAGATTAAAAATATATAAAAAAATCTGAATCTAGAGACCAAATCTGGGGTTGTGCAAGAACAACAAAAAGCAGTGATCTTTCGCCGTTTGATAAAAAACAGAGTTTGGATCGAGAAACTTATAAATCCGTAATGGTGTCTTGATTGTTATTTTGTTCCTCGATTTTTGACAAAGTTTAGTTCCTAATCTAGATTATTGTTAACAGCGGATTATTTTCGTTTTTCTGGATAAGTATCTAAATTAGCATATTTTGCATGCAATTATTGAGTTCGTTCGATGAGACGTTTACACGTAACTCTGAACCGTTGGATTTCATTAAATGGGCCTATTATAAAAGCCCATATAGTGTACCTGTCTCACCAAGTCAAAAATATCAATGGCGTCATGTTTCATATAATTTATAAAATGTATTATTGATTTTTTCTGTAAAATTGTAAGCATTTCAATAATGGTGTCATCTTTTAAGCACAAAAGTTTGATTTATAAGTAAACTCAATCAAAGATTTGTACACTAATATTCTTCACAAATAATTTGGTTGATTAATATTAAAAAGTTGTACCAAAGCAAAACATTGATAGTTCAATATGGTAAAAGAGAAGAATTTGGATAAGGAGATAAAGACTATAAATGGCTAAAACAAAAGAGGTTGAATCATATACCTTTCTCCACAACAAAAGCATACCAATTCTCAAACTGAAATTTTTCTTAAGAAACTATACATTGTACACTCTGTTTTCCCAGAAAACAAAGAGAGGGAAAATATAGAAAGAGATCTCCTAAGATAGCCATCAAATCCATATCATCCATTGTAAGAAACAAGATAAAAAGGAAAAAAAAAACTTCACATTTTTAAAGACTCATCAAATCAGGAGGATGGTACATGGGCGTTGTGGGTATTAGCCGAGGATGATGGTGCATTTGGTTCACTAGTTTCAGTCTTTTGTTTTGAAGCTGTCGAGCTTGAAGGCTCAGCGGTTTCAGGTACATCGCCGATGTCTAGTGTGTCTGGGAGGTATTCTTGGGCTTCAAAGCTGTATATCTGTAGGATTGGACATCAAAAGCCATTAAGTTTTGTTAGAATTGTGAAATTGAAGATGTAATGTTGCGTAGACCCGTGGACTCAAACTCAAAACCTTACAATCTAATTAAGGAGTTACCTCAAGCTGATTCAGCATTTCGATAGTTGCATCTACATCACCATTGTTGGCCATGTATACATCATTGATAGATTCAAATGATAGATCAGAGAATGTGGCTAAAAGGTACTCAATGTCCATATCCATCTCCAAATCCTCATCAGTCATCTGCTTGTAAGCCATATTCGAGGATGTCTTTGGCGTCGACATTTGAGAGTCCTGAAAACTTCCCATTCCTTGGACTCCAGAACCATGAGGTTGGTGCTGGCCATAATGTGTAGCAGGATTTACATTCTCGGTGCCTAAATAACCCTCTCTTTTGGCAAGTGGTACGTAAGCTGTTGCATATGGATTCAAAGCTGATCCTCCTGGCTTCATTGCTATGTGAGATAATGCCTAAATTTTACTTGCAACAACAAAAGAAAAGAGCAAATTGATTACTCGAAAGAAACACTGTAAAACAAAATCTTATGCTGCAAAATCTACGCTAGAAACCAAATTCCTTATGACGATTCCAATCAAAATCCAATTCAATTAACACAGGGAGAGACCTAATTAACCAGCAAATAATTTGGTTTCTTACAAGTACGGTGAAGAAGAAGCTAATCTACAGAAAACAAAGCCTCTAATGAATCGATCAGATTTCGACAGAAATGCCAATAACCTAAACGGAGATCAACATCACGAATCAAGAAACACTATCGAGCCACACCATCAAATGAACATAAATCGCAGAAATCGAGAGACTAACAGAAACAGATTCAATTTCTTGAATTAAATATGATCGGAACAAAAACAAAAAGGAAAGACGAACAGGCACATCATTTACGATCACGTCAACGATCATCGTTGTCAACGGAGGAGAAGAATCGATAGAGAAAATGAGCTTACCCGAAAGGAAAAGACAAAGAAAAGAGAGAGACGTTGAAGAAGAATCGTTCGAGAAGAGAGAATTGAAATTGCAGAGATCTAAAAAAACGCCAGAAAAGTGGGGATGAGAATGAAAACTAACTCATCAATAATGGACTTATATCATAAGCTGAATCATACATATTAAAAACTGCCACATGTCGCATCTAGTGTCAAACTTAATATTTTATGTCGACAAATAAAAACATAATATTTTATAGATTTAATTTTACATATTTTAGAATTAATAAATATATAATAAATAATTGAGAAACTTTAAACTTAAATTTCAACCTTTTATTTTTATTATTATTGATAAATTAAAATATTGAAACCGAAAATAAAACATAACAACAAAACAAAAGTCCGACATAAAATATAAATATCTCTGAAAACATTGTTCAAAAGAGGCATAACATAGATAAGTAAAAAACTAAATTTCTCGCTAAAATTAACTTCTATCCAACTTGAACCAAAAATTATGAAAAGAAAGACTAACTAACACCAAAAACTCAAGAGAATCTAAAGAAAACCGAAAGTCCTGAAAAAGCATTGGAAGTGCCGAAAATGCTTAAATCTCCTCCTATATATGATTTAAAAATTACCTCACGAGTAAGTACCACGGATGTTGAGTCGTAAAGTACCACAATGCGCCACCAGAACCCACCGAACTTCTAGACAGACTAAGTTGTGAGACTCTAAATGCCATAGAACATATTGAAACATATAAGAGCTCAGCCAAATCACTTAGTAGAGACAAAGAGCGAGATTGCATTAATCCAAAAAACCAAATCCCGAAAAAAACTATTAACCCGCTGAAATAATCGATGTATGACCAGAACTAGCCAGCAAAACCATACACTAGAAAACCATTTAGAGAACAGAACCATACAACCTACTAAGAAAAAAGTCCGAGCGAGACTAATAGTAAAAAGCTCCATACACCCAGGGGCGAATGTAGTGAACAACACACGGGTACATGTGCACCCACAATTATTTTTACAAAACTAAATTTCATGCATTAATTACAATAATTGGTATATCATTTCAGATTTAGTGTTCTAGTATTCACCAAATTATTTTTTAACAAGTGTGCACCCATTCCAACTAGATTCGCCACTGCATACACCTCTAACTCCGTATAAGACTGTAAGAGAAGATCTACAACTCCTCCTTCACGAAACCGAACCAAACCTTAATTGTACTTAATAACATTAATTTGTACAATAGATATTAAACTTAATCGCCTTTTCATCTTTCTCTTTTTGTAAAAATTAAAATTTTATCAGTTTTATTACTTTAAAATATGCACTTTTTTTCCAAGATTCAATTTATATTTTTCATAATTATAGATATATCTCAATATCTTTTCATCAACCAATTTGTTATAATATTTGTATAAAAAAATAACCTTGCAGAATCATGTAGTTGAACTTAAGACACTTCAAAATACAACATAAAATTTGTAGATTGATGCATCTAATATGTAAATTAAAAGAGAATTTTATACACATATCTAACACAAGAAAAAAGAAATAAATTTAATTTTGGAAAACATAAATAATAATTTATAAAAAATTAAATAGATCGACCACAAAATGGAAAGGTATATTGGATAATTGATTTATTTATTATAAAGTATATAGCTTAATATTGGAAACAACCAAGTTGAAAAAAAAAATGTAATGCGTTGTTGATAATCTTATAAGTCAATTGAAAAAGAAAAATATAAAAAATGAAAAAAAAACAACTACAAAAATCATGTTCTATGTGGTTTTCTTCTTATAAGAAGAATATCATATATATATATATATATATATATATATATACATAATTAATGAGGACAAGAATGATATAATTAAATAAAATGAAAATTTAAACTTTTAAACTTAATTAAGATGTAATTTTACAAACATTTTCTATTGACACTAAATTAGTGGGACTAATGTCATTGTAAAATTTGTACTTTTAACTTCGCTTATTTAATTCTTTAGACACTAAATTAGTGGGACAAATGTCATTCCACATTTACCGGGTCAATTCCAAAATAAAAAAGCCAAAGTTTAATTTGCAAAAATAGGTTGTCTTCTTCCTAAAACTAATCGTGTCATTTTGACTCTGTAATGAAATTGTGATGATAAAGAAAAATAAAACGTTTTTTAGACATCTTGGGTCAAACACAATCTACTGTAATGGAAAAAAAAAAATCTAAAAATAGTAATACAAATGTTTTTACTCGAGTCACACATCAAAAAAAAAACAAGAATCAGTAGCTTTCACTTCTAATTTAAATCTCTTTTTTAAAAAGGTTAAAAAATAAAAAAATTAAGATCTTAAACTAACACGAGTGAATAAATTCAATACTAAAAAACTCCATTAAAGTGTCATGATGATGATTAATCAAGCTGCATTATTATTATTATCATTCACTACCATCGTCGTCTTACTCAACATCTCCACCGTCTCCGCCTCAGCTACTCATGGTGGATTCCGGCGACTTCTATACACACCAAACAACCCTATAATCATACCTCCTTACCTAATCTTCGAAAACGTACGACTCGAGAGAGCTTACGTGGCGTTACAAGCTTGGAAGCGAGCTATAATCTCTGACCCGTGGAATTTTACAGCGAATTGGTTTGGATCACGTGTGTGCGACTACAACGGAGTAGTATGTTCTTCATCTCTCGATGATCCTTTCATCAAAACCGTCTCTGGTATCGATCTAAACCATGGAGATATCGCTGGTCACCTTCCCGAAGAGCTTGGTCTTCTCACAGACATTGCTCTGTTTCATGTAAACTCAAACCGGTTTTGTGGTACAATCCCGGTTGGGTTTTCTCAAATGAGTCTTCTTCACGAACTTGATATTAGTAATAACCGGTTCGCTGGTAAATTCCCGGAATTAGTAATCGGTTTACCAAAATTAAAGTATCTAGATCTCCGGTATAACGAGTTCGAAGGTGAATTACCAGAGTCTCTATTCAACAAAAATCTAGATGCTTTGTTTTTGAATAGTAACCGGTTTGTTAATAAAATTCCGGTTAACATGGGAAATTCTCCGGTATCAGTTCTGGTTTTATCATCAAACCGATTTGAAGGATGTATACCGACTAGTTTCAGTAAGATGGGTAAGACTCTTAATGAAATCATCTTAAAGGATAACGGATTACAATCTTGTCTACCTAATGACATTAGTTTGCTTAAAAACGTCACCGTTTTGGATATTAGTTATAATTGGTTGGTTGGTGAGTTACCTGAATCTATAGGGCAAATGCAGAATCTTGAAGTGTTAAACGTTGAGCGTAATTTGCTTTCTGGTGTAATACCTGAAGAGTTATGTTCACTTAGGAATCTTAAAGAATTTAGATTTGGATCTAACTATTTTACCAAAGAGCCATTAACATGTCGTAATTGGGAAAGTTATAATAATACGATGAATTGTCTTAAGGATGAGAAAGAACAGAGATCGATGAAAGAGTGTCAAGTGTTTATGTCGAAGCCTGTTGATTGTAACTCATATAAATGTAATCCTGTTACTTCGTGTCCACCGGAGAAGATATCACCATCTTCGCCACCACCGGCGGTATCTCCTGTTCCACCACCACTGTCACGTCCGCCTCCCTCCAGACCATGTCCGTCGATACATCTATCGCCACCAAAATCGGCTCCATTTGCTCAACAACCGGCGGTTTTGGTTCCTCAAAGCTCTTTGCTGCCGCCGACGATGTACTGATCAATATTATATGTAGAAGCTATAGAACACATGTGTTTTAAAATGAGATATTGCTTTGTTTAGAGCCTCAAGAGATATCTTCTGGCGTTTTTGGTACAAAGAGAAAGCTACAAAAGGAGACAGCAAGCTGTGAAACTTTTAGGAGACGATTACATGTGTTTTTTGTGCTTATTTTATAATTATAATACTATATTTTTGTTATATTTGTATCCATTTTCTAGTAGTATATAACATGATTAAAGGATTTTTGAAAACTTTGCATCCATTTTCGGGACCATCCATTTGCTCCCAAAAATGCTAAAATTGATTTTGCCTTGGCCGGTTTGGTTTGGTATAACTTTATTAATGTTTTGGTTTAAGTCGCAATTCAAAGTGGCTTCACTACTCGCATATTAAAGGCCCAAGGCCGTCATTCACTCACTCACGTTACCAAAAAATAAAATCTGTTCCCTCGCAAAAATACGACCTCTCTCAACGATAATGGCGGAATCACCATCGCAGAGTGATGCACAGCTTGTTGCTCATCAAACTCCTCATCATCAAGCCGAATCGGATCTGACGACTCTAATTTTCGGTTTGTTTTTTTCTCACTTTCTTCTTTCATAAACGAATTTGTCTGACCTAGGAATCCGGAACGAACTTGATTTTTGAAAATGTTGGAAATCAAATGCTCTGTGATCTGGTATTTACGTGTTTGTACATGATTCGCTTGGATCTAAACTTGAATTCGCATTCATTTATGTGCTAAATAAGCTAATCCACCTATCGATTTGAGAAATGTATATTAGAAACCGCCATTGTTAGTAGCTTCTCTCGCCGTATAGTAATTTTCGCTTGAATCGCTCTTTGCTCTAACTTGTCAAACTAAATCGAAAACAAATAACAAGAATGAAAGATGTTCAATATCATTGGTTTGATCAATTCAGAGTCTCGGAGATTGTTATATGTTGTTATTATGTCTGTATGTTCTATATACACTATCCTTAAACCATTCTGGCTTAAGAAATTGCATGAGCTAGAACCATGAGTAGTTTCAGTATTAGTCATTAAAATGTTTCATGGATTAGATCAATGGATGGAAATCAATGTTGTGTCCATAAGATTTGTTGCAAAACCTTTTCGACATGTCCTGATATGTTGAAGAAAAATGCAATTGCAGAAATGTCACATCGAGTTAATATGGGAATGGAGAACATGCTCAAGTTGGTCAAGTAAGTATATTCTGGCTACTCCAACTAATGGCTATTGTGGAGTCTGATCCAGTGTCATTATCAAAAACCCTGCAGCGAGATTGATCAAACTTCAGTTGGAATCAAGGAAGAGATTGAGAAATCAAAGGATTTAGCTATGGAGAAGAAAAGGGTTCTAGAGGAGGAGAAAGAACACTTTCAGAAAGCTGCTTACACTATTCTAGATATGCTAAGCAACCAAGGCCGTTAATAAGTGGTACTCAATATCACTTTGATTTACTTCATTTCCTCATGTAACAGGGAATGCTCATTGCTCAGGAGAAAATATTATACATATCAACAAAACTCTCAGTCGTTTGGTTTTGTAGCTTATTGCATCAACATTGCTATTACTCAAACTTGTATCACATATTGCCAACTCAGAAAACATAATTTGATGAACGTTAATAGCATGACTCTACGATATCAAAAAATAATAATAATAGCATGAGACCAAGTCCAACGCTAAAAAAAAGGGTTCTTAAAATTTTTTATTAATTTAATAAGCCCATTTCACTTTTTACCAGGAGAATCGATCTTTATTAGCAAGTTTCGGACCGCATCAAGACCGCCACGTGGCGGCCTGTCATTGACGGTCCTGTTTTGGTTTTTTTTTTTTTTTTTTTTTTGNTTTTGTATGACTTAGTTTTTGGGTATTCGATTCGGTTCCGGTTTTTTGGATCTTAAATTCAAATACCCAATCGATATTTTTCTAATATTCGGTTCGGTTCCAGTTCGGTTCTTGTTGGTTCCGGGTTGGGTTAGTTCCATTTTTTTTATTTATGATTTTTTGTAGGGCTGGGCTTTCTGGTATTCGGTTTGGTTCTGGTTCTTCGGATCCTAAATTCGAATACTCAATCGATACTATTCGGTTCTATGTCGGTTTCGAGTATTTCAGACCCGAAATACCAAAAAAATAGTCGAAAAAACTAAAATATCTAAAATATATA
>OVBE01007191.1:2525-18791 GCA_900406425.1 Iberis pinnata
AGAGAGAGAGAGAGAGAGAGAGAGAGAGAGAGCAAATAGATGAATTCTAAAATATCTTTTGTATTCCTCATGAAAGAGAACTTTTTGTATTAAAATTTACATATACCTTCATAAATAATTTCTTTAGCAAACATGATCTATAATGATTACAAATTTAGACGAAGATTGTTAAAGTCCCAACTTCTCTATAGTTATTAGCCAGTCATGAGAAATTAATATTTTTCATTGTTTATCATTTGAAACAGTAGTCATTTCTCGTTTGTCAACCAGCCATCATTTTTTTTTCTTTCTCTAAGCTAGGTCATCTTACCTAGATATTCCACTATATATTTGTTTATACTAATATTAGTCAAAAAGTTAACAAAAAATACTAATATCAAGTCAATAAATATCATAACTAAACTTTTTTCTTTCTTTCTGAAAGTGCTATATAGATATTTCATTTTTCTATTTTTCATCTATTGATTACTGAAAAAATTACAAAAACGAAAGAAACAAATACAAAGCACGTAAATTTTAATTATCTTATCTCGAAATTTCATGAGTCAAAATCTGATACTACAACTGGGAGGTAAAGATAGTACATATAAGAAAAAAATAGAAAGCAAACACAGGAAAGTATAAGGCACAAAAAGAACGACGATCCAAAGCCATAGAAAAATGCCACTCTATACCCCAATGATGAAGAACTTTAACCCAGAACAAAATATGAGCTCCACCAAAGGCCGAACAACCGACCAAGCACAAGAAACATTATTTGATATATAGACCTACCTCACAAATAAGAAGCACATAAACAACTAAACCGAACCAAGGAACCTAGACGACCGCACGCAACTCCAAAGAAAGACCAGGAAAAAAAAAAGCAAAGTCCATCTCAGAATAGAAGAACGGAAGACGCCCAAAGATCGTCTTCCGGTCAGGAGAAGACTTCAACATAACCACAAAAGGAGAGACAAGGAGCAAATAACAACACCAGTTCATCATCACATCAGACCGAACATCATTGGAGCATAAAATTCTAAAACCCATAGCCAAAGAGAAAACGATTATAGAGAACAAGCCCATAACCTAAACCTGCAACAAGACCCAACTGTCTAAACGAATACCTAGAATCCAACCGAGAACTACTCTACCACAACCAAAATGAAGAGCCATCCCACACTAGCGACACCAGAAAGAGCCGAAGCAACCAGTCAAAGAGCAAAACCAGACAGAAAGACTGACCAACCATAACTCACCGACGAAGAGTAAGGCAACGACACCGACAGAAACAAGGCCACTGAAGGGAATAAAGCAGAGCACATCGACACTAAACCACTGAACCAGGAACAAAACGCTCGCTGAAGAGAAAGCCCGAAATTTTTCCAACCTGTAAGGGTCTAGTGAGCACTCTAGCGAGCTTTGGACCCAGATCCACCAGAGAAGCGATCGCCTCCACCACCGGACTTACCGAGAAATCATAGCAAGTAGCCGAAGAAAACCAAAAAGTGATGACAAGTCGCAAGGAACATGAGACAAAAGAGCAAGGAGGAGATGACGCCGCAATGACCCGGCGCCGCCGCCAAAGCTGATGCAAAAGTAAATTTGTTCTTGAGACTTGTGTCAGAGAGGAAAGCGCAGCCGAAAAAATCATTATAAATTCCATTTTTATTTTCTACTTACCAACTTACAAAACTATATCTTATTATATTAAATGAAGTGCCTTAATGTGATAATGAACATGATCACCATATGTGTTCGTTGGTGCATCTGATCTCAATACGTGGCTTTTTTAAATTGAAATGTGTTAAGAATATTTTCACATTGATATTTTATGTTCCTTAACGATATAAGATATTGGAAGTATTTGAGTGGAGTTGATAGTCTTAATGGCAAAAGTTCGCCATGGTTATTTCGAGTTTGATTCGATTTGAATTCTTTTCATGGGTTTGAGTAATTTGTTCGATTCGTTGGGTGCAACTGGAGCCAAAATTTTAATCTCACAAAACTAGAAGGCTAAAGTGAGTGTGAGATCATAGCTTAGAGTCTAATAAATTTCTATCTTATTGATTGATGTTATCGTTTAGGCTTGACAGTTTTACTGGCTTAATTGATTATATATCTAGATTGTTGAGAGTCTAGATTTCAATAACACATTTAGGAGTAACGATGTTCATAATGGCTGATCAGACTGTGAAAAGACTGCTTGATTACTCTAGATGTTCATGTGGCCAAATGATTTACTATTAAACTAAAAACTGTGGATGAATTGATTACATATAGCTTGACTTGATTACAGCTAAGTGAAACGAGTTCTTACCAGACCCGATCCAAAGGTTAAAGACACTGTAATCCAAAAATAATTGTGTCATTTGTAGTAAACAATTTTTTTTGTTTCTTTGTAGTGAAAGTAAAGATTTTTTTGGTCATTAGCTTTTAATTATCTAGTATATGAGTTTTACAATATGTCGTGAATTATCCCGACGTGCCTTTAATGCAAGGTTATGAGCATATACATTATGACATATAGGCATATAAATAAAAGAGGTAATATAATACAACATACTTAATCTCAATACATCCAACAAAAGGTTTAAAGATGGCCATAAATGTTGGTGATTAGGAGATTTCTGCTGCTTACAAGATTTACGTGTAGTCATCAGGTCCTGATTATCATTGAAGACAGCACATTGATGATATCCTTACTGAAGCAATACTAGTAAGCCTTCCCTGATAGCCAGTGCTTCCGCTTAAAAAAGATCAGATGTTGGGTCCATTGATGATGAACCTTGTAGTGTGATGTTTCTTTTGTACTTAAGCATCTATCTAATTCCAATTTGATCATCTTTCAAAGTCCATGATGCATATATCCACAAAAAAGATAGGTCAGTAACAGTACATGGATTTACATTCATTTGTGTACTAGAGACTAAAGCCCTTGAACTCATCTCTGAGTTAGCTAAATTCCATTACTGTATAGAAATAATTGCTTTATGTATCACATTAGGAATGCACCATATGATGTTATTATATATTAGTTCATTTCGTTTCTTCCCGATTCTCCATGGAACATAAGGAGGAAGAAAACATTATGACTCAATGGAGGAAGACTCAGAGGAATTTGATGGACACTAGATACATTAGAGTCTGCTCAGCATCCTCTGTAAAATTATCAGCATTCAAAGACTGATATAGAGACATCTGCCATATTTTCTTAGCAACTATGCAAATGAAGAACATATGTGGTATTGTTTCATGTTCCTCTCCACATAGGGAACAAGTTGTATTTATCTAGAAACCTCTTATCTGTAACACACTATGCACAACTATTCTTTTATGCAATAGTTTTCACATGAAATTATTGAGCTTATGTTGAATTGGAAATTGCCATATCTTTGAAAAGATCGAGTTTGCTATTGCTAGTGTTGATGCAAGAGATTGTGAGAAAGATGCATGGTGAGCATGATAACCATATCGTTTAGTGCTTTTGTAGGGACATATTGGCTTATCTTTAAATCCAAATAGGTATGGTCTAATAGATTGTACCAAATGTATCTCATCTGGGATTAAGTAAATTTGCAACTTGTTGGGCACCAATTATGACCAATGTAGTCGAAAAGTTAACTAACTGTTGCAGTATCAAAAGAAGCATGATCTTGAGGTGGGACTTGGGCTAGAAAAAAATATTCCTTGGGTATTCACTTATCTCTTCATATTATAATAGTTTGGCCATCTCCCACAATCCAAGTAATCATATCTTTTAGCAAGTGTATGCCTTTATAGATACTACACCATACATGGTTGGACCTTTATCCTATTTTTACATCTCAAATGAATTAGGTGAGTAATATTAAGCTTTAATTACATGATTTAGTAGAGTATAAGGCTCTATGAGAAGTCTTTATCCTTGCTTAGCTACCATGGCTACATTGAAGCTTGTGAGTCCCGAAATACTCCCACCCCTTTGTTTTGATTGTGTGATCTTCTACCATGATACGCAGTTAATCTTGTTCCTTTCTAATGATGAACACCAATATTTCCTCATCATACTTGTAATCTACTTGGTGATTGATCTTGGAAGAACGAAACAAGAATGAAATATGATGGAATGACCGTAATCACAACTTTCAGCATGGTTTCTTTTCCTGCCAAAGATAGAAATTTATAGGACCAAATTTCCAATCTTTATTTAACTCTCGTTAAAATAGCTGAAAAAACCTCGAACTTATTTAATCCTATAAGCTCAGGTAAACCTAAATATCGCCCGAAAGCCCCTATTTTAGATATGCATGTAAGTTGTTGGAGGGTGTGTTTAACAGTAGGATGGCAATGCTTACTAAAGATAAGAGATGATTTTTGAACACCATAGATATGCAATGTATTTAATAAATTCCGACATTCTCCCATATCAGCTTCGCAAAATAGTAAGCAATCATCAGCAAATAATAAATGTGAAACATCTAGTCCATTGCCACTAGCTTTAAAACCCTTAATCTCCCTCTATTTTAAGAGATTGTCATTTTAGCTATCATTTTTTATTTGTTATAAATAATGGCATTTTAGGTTTTAATGCAGAAATTGAATAAATTTGACTGTTTAGACCAACAAAATAATTGCAGTACTTTTTCTATTGGTTGTTTTAGAATACTTAATATCATTTGTATGGAAACATAAATTTCTTAATATGGATTAAAAAAATCTAAAATGACAATCTTTAAAATAATGGAGGAAGTATATATTTTGCAACTAAGTCCTGAAGCAGAAACGATAACCCTTTTGAAACCAAAACATATAGATATGGAGAGATTGAATCACCTTGGCATATACCTCTTTTTTACCAGTAGGATTGCCATTGAGAAGGATTGAGAATGTTGGAGACATGACACAAAGAATTATCTATTGACAACACTTATCTACAAAGCCTGGCCTATGAAGTGAGAGAATACAACATTTCATGAGCAATGATCACATTATTTGTTATCAACCTTTCAGGAATAAAAGTCGACTGGTTTACAGAGATAATGTGATGCAACCAAGGCTTTAATCTGTTGGCTAATATCTTAGTAATGAGCTTGTGTACCACAATAGCCAGACTAATTGGTCTATAGTCTTTGGGGTTTTGAGGATTATGTATTTATTGAATAAGACATAAAAATGTGTGATTGATACCCGAATCTAAGATGTTGTTGAAGAAGTTTTGAATAAAGTGTGTTGTGGTTGTTGAGACATTATGCCAATTATGCTTGAAAATGCCAGATGTTTGGCCATCGAGTCAAGGTGCCTTATTCTCACCTATTTGTTACAGAGCCATCCATATTTCATAGTCAGTGATAGCCTTAGTAAGTGTTTCATTCATTAATTAGATACCCTAAACTGCATACTATCAATGACATAGTAATTTGGTTGGTTAGTAGTAGCAGGTTGGGAGAATAAAGCTTGAAAATACTCAATAAAACGTTTTTGACTTGAGCTTCCTCCTGTTGCAAACGATCTTGATTGTCTTCAATCATCAGAATACGGTTTAAACTTCTTCTTTGTTTCATTTGGCAATAAAATTATCTCGTATTACGGTCCCTTTATTGTAACCAATGAACTCTGCTTTTGGTCTTGTAATATGCATTTTCCTGCTTATAAGCATGAGCCAAGGTCCTCTTTAGCTGACTGATATATGCATAGTCTAAAATGGGGCCGTCATAAGCTTGCTTCGGTAAATGTTTAGAGTCCTGGATAGTGGATTGATAATTAGTTTGATATATTTTCTTCCACTTTATCAATCCTTGTCTACATCGATGTAATAATTCTGAAAAATGAGTTGGTGATGTGGCTTGATCACCCATTACTTGGTCAATTCTTGAGAAAGAGTAGAATTATGCTTCCACATATTATCATACTTGAAGGTAGGTCTACCTTTCCATTTTGAATGAGGAGCTTTTCAAGAGGATTGATATATGATTTGATGAACCCCAATCAAGCATTTTAACAAAAGCTCCTGAAAAAGCACTTAACCAATTAACATTGGTCATAACTCTATCTATCCTTGTACGAATAGTATATACATATCTTATGCCACACCATGCATACTGGCCACCGTAAGGATATACATAACCAGATCACCCATGAAGACACATTTTTTAACCCAACATTTTGACTACGGAAATTCCAAAGCTTCACCAAACAAGGCGCTATGGCGGACCTTATATGTATATGAGTTTGTAGGAAACTCCATTATCTCTTATCCAAAATACATTATGATGTGGGGAAGAAGTTAAGAGAACTTGAAGATGAACATCTTGCTGCCAAAAAACTTATATACCTTCGTTTTTACCTACGTGATTATGAACAAATAGTTAGCATAACCCAACTGCAAGCTTATAGAGTTGACAAAAGATTCCTCATTCATAGTTTCCGTAAGGAACATTATATCCAACTTATTAATATGCCTAATACCAAAAAGGTGACGAATTATCAGGGGGCTCCTTAAATTCTGAAAGTTCCAGTGTAATATCATCAAACACTCTGCTTTGTATACGTCCCTCCTCCAGACCTTAGGTAGAGTAGTTTTCAACACATGTACTTATTGATGAGCTAAAATCAGAGTGCAGACAATAATACTAAGGTGATTATCTTCATCTCTTGGCCTCTATCCATCGAACATTGGATGAAACAGTATGTGATCCGAGCCCAAGTTAAGTTGCTGCAAATTTTTCTAGAGATCAGTTGACGTCGTGAGATGGAAGAAAGAAAGAAAGAGTGAGAAACTTATCTGAGAGCCAGGATGTTAGATTGAGGAGGCGATGCGTTAGAAGCAGCAAAAAAGGGACATGCATGTGATCCATAGAAGACAGGGAGGATGCGATGAAAATGAAGAAATAGAAGTCGGCAAGGTCAGAGAGAATTATGAAATCCGTAGAGCAATCGAGAAGTAAACAAGCTTGGAATCAGATGCAACAAAGAATCAAGCCCAAGAGAAAGAGAGAGTGAATTGTCTTTGCAATCGCAAGGTTTTCTTTTCTATTTTGCATGTAAAGAATTTAATTCCCCATATTGAGACAAAAGTACAAAAATATATATAAATAAAGATGTTGGTCTAAAGATAAGAGTGTGTTTTTTAATATAATACTTCTTTTATTTCAAAATAATTATAATTTTAGAGAAAAACAATTGTTTCAAAATACTTGTTGTTTTTACTTTTTAATGTAAAATTTATTGTATTTTTATGTTTTATGACCATTTATATTCTGCATAATAATTTATTATAGATTGATTTATTTTAGAATATGGTTTTTATATCAAAAATATTAAATGACTTATTAATATGTGTGTAAAAATATTAAACTATAAATATTTTCAAATGGTTCGTAGTAAATCAACATTGTATTCGAACTTCCTTTTTTTTTTAACGACAAATACTTTATTCATTAATGATCATTGTTTACATGCATTGATAATGCCCATGGACAACCATTGTTAATCGATAGATAAATAGAATTTTCTATTGCCGACTTTGCTAGATAATCAGCACACGTATTGTGGTGTCGAGGTCGAAATTGCACTTTTGTATCTTCAAATTGACGAGTCCAAAACTCCCAACTGACCAAGTAGTTCGCTAACCGCATGGATGTGCTTGGTTGACCAATGGCATTAGTAATTGTTGAATTGTCACCTTCAAAGATCACATGTGTATAACCTAACTGTTGAACACATTGTGCCACCCATAAGAGCGCTGTGAATTCTGCTTCTTCTACCGTAGTACGACCAGCATAGCATGTGCTGTCACAATGTAAAAATTGTCCCTGCGAATTCCGAAGGATCCACCCAACCCCCGATGGTTGGTTATCTATTCTGTGAGCTGCGTCAAAGTTACACTTCACCCAAGGTGCAGAAGGTGGTTCCCATTTAGTCTGATGGGAATTGCGTGTTGTAACGAAAGGTTGATCCCCAATGGGTAAAGTTGTTGCTCTGAACCATTCTTGTAAATCCCTTTTGATCCGTCGAAGAAGAACATGTGTATCAATAACATAGTGCTGATGGATAAGAGTATTTCGTGCTTTCCATAGATGCCAGAGTAACCAGAAAACCTGAATACCCCCATTTGGATTTTGTAAGTCCTGACATGCCAAAGCAAACAGTTGTTCGAGTTTTGATAGAAACGGGAGAGTAGAATCTGTCATAAACGACATTTGTAGGCCCGCAACCCGCCATATTCCTTGAGCGAATAGACAGGAAAAGAATAAATGATCAATACTCTCATTGTGTAGACACCCTCTAGGGCATTGATCTTGTTGAATTATATGTCGCCTAGATAAAGTTCCAAATGTTGGCAGGATATCCGATCCTAGGCGCCACAGAAAGTGTCTTAACTTCGGCGGGATAGGTAACTTCCAAATATGACTTGCCAAATCCATCCGTGTTGATAAAGGTGGTCTTGGGGTATCAGCATCTGTAGCATGTTGGAAAGCCAACCGATAACCAGATCGAACAGTATAGTAACCTTGCGGTGTGTAATGCCATATGTATCTGTCCTTTGCCAACAATGGTGGTATATATTGACGTTTGATCAATGAATGATCACTTTCGTCAATATGCTCTGCCAAAGCCGTATCGTCCCACATTCTGGTGAATGGACAAATCAAGTTTGAAACCGGTAGGTGCCGAGATGCAGGCAATGTTGTGATAGCTGGGCGAGGAGGATTTGTAGGTAACCAAGGTTCATAACCCATTTGAATAGCCGTACCATCCCCAATATCGGCTCGTAAACCTCGTTTTAGCAACTCGCGTCCAAAACATAGAGACTGCCAACCATAAGACGATCGTATTCCTTGACGTGCGTTGAGGAAACTGCCATTCTTGAAATATCTTGCCCGTAATAAACGAGCCAATAGACTTTGTGGGCAAGTCAGTAGTTTCCATGATTGGCCCGCGAGCAAAGCTTGATTAAACAGAACCAAATCTCGAAAGTTTAATCCGCCCAAGCTCTTAGGTTGTTGTAATTTCTTCCACCCAAGCCAAGCCATTCCTCTGCGCTCCGAGGTACCCGCCCACCAGAATTTAGACATTAGAAGTATTCAAACTTCCTTTTTTTGTTGTTGTTAATTGTGAAAGTATGTTTATATTGAAAATGTTTGTCTTAATAAAAAAAATTGCGGGCAGAGAAGTCGAAGAAAGAACAACGAGAAAATTAAGCCGAACCGAAGTTGGATTTGATTTGTAAAATGGGTTAATGGTGAACCATCGTTTGTTTGTTTCAACTCCACAAAAGACTAAGCCCAATTATTATCGGACCTTGTTGAGCGAAACTGAGCCGGTTTTGGATCTGTTTGACCCGCCCGAGTGAGGGAGTGACATACTCACACGATCGAGATAACTCAATACCTCTCTCTCATGGTCAACCCGACGTGATTCCTATGTTGTTTTCGGATTTGAGAGAATAATATTGTTCTGAGATGGATCTCTTCCAATCGATCGATTGGGAACATGAATCATTCCCGACTTATCAAGATTTTGGGTTTTTGCCTCTCTTTGCTGTCTTCTTCCCTTCCATACGATTTCTTCTCGATAGATTCGTCTTTGAGGTCATTTATTTCCCCTACCTTTTTGATTTTACTAATAAATCTCATTAATTGCAAAGCATCGCTTTCACACTCTTCTCACTAATCATTACCCTTGTCTCTTATGCTTATCATTCAGTATAGATTCTGTTTTTTTTTTTTTTTTATAAAAAATGCAATGTTGATGAATTTTGTAGGATCTATTCAGAGTTTATAATGATTGGGTTGAATAAAGTTTGACTCTTTTTCGTTCTCGAGTTTGATTCGCATTGGCAATTTTGTAGAAATTGGGAAAGCTTTTGATTTATGGAAGGAAGAGTCCGAATAAAAATGACAACATAAAAGAAAGAAAGAAGAATAGCAGAAAAATCAGAAAATTCAAAGAATCAGCATGGAAGTGTATTTATTATCTCTCTGCTGAACTACTTGCTTTATCTGTCACATATAACGAACCTTGGTTTACAAATACTCTCTACTTTTGGATTGGTCCTGGAGATCAGATTTGGCCTAATCAACAGATGAAGTAAGACTTTTATTTTTTATAATTTGATAGATATCTTATCTAATTTTTTTTTTTTTTTTCTATGTGCAGGGTAAAGTTGAAGTTTTTATATATGTTTGCAGCTGGATTCTACACATACTCTATATTCGCATTGGTATTTTGGGAAACAAGACGTTCTGATTTCGGAGTTTCAATGGGTCATCATATCACAACTCTTATTCTCATTGTCCTCTCCTATATCTGCAGGTAACATACTAATGTGTATTATATGCTTTCTTGTCACGGCCGTTCCTGAGCCCAAGCAAAGCAAGCACGCGTTTGTGGCCTGTTTTTATAATAACTATGCAAATTAGTTTGTTTCTTCATTTTAGATTGCGGCCTTAAAAATCTTTGGGCTAGCTGGCCCTGTGTTGTGGAGGAAAGGATCAATTTTTTATTTGATCTTCTTTTGTTTACGGTGTTGATAGGTTCTCTCGTGCGGGTTCTATTATCCTTGCACTCCATGATGCGAGTGATGTGTTCCTTGAAGTTGGGAAAATGTCTAAATATAGCGGAGCTGAAAGTATCGCAGCCTTTTCATTCGTTCTATTTGCTTTATCTTGGGTCGTACTACGTCTCATTTACTATCCTTTTTGGATCCTTTGGAGTACAAGGTTTGATAAAGTTCCTCCGCATTTCTCTTGAACTGTTTTAGACACTTTTTGATGTAATGTGATTTGTGATTTGCAGCTATCAAATTATTATGACGGTGGACAAGGAAAAGCATCCGATTGAAGGACCGTTCTATTACTACATGTTCAATACTCTTCTGTTTTGCTTGCTTGTTCTTCATATTTTCTGGTGGGTTTTGATTTACCGGATGCTCGTGAAACAAGTACAAGATCGAGGCAAACTAAGCGAAGATGTTAGATCTGGTATGATTATAATCAAATCCAGCTCTATTTTGGATCACTTGAGTGGAGATTAAAGTTAATATATTTTTGCAGATTCTGAAAGCGAAGATGAACACGAGGATTGATCCCACGTTAATACTCTGTTTCTGAACCAAACAAAACTTGAGAACAGAGACTTTCAGACATCAAGATTAACAGTCGGAGGATCATGACTTTGAATGAAACCGCTTTTTTAAATTGATTAGATAACTTTTTGATATTGCATTATTGGATCTGAATCTTTTTGAGTTCATTAATTTCTCTAATGCCAGGAAATTTAAGATTTTATTTCGACTGCATCTCTACGGTTTCTCTTCTTCTTATGTTATGGACTTCATTTCTGGTTTTCAACCACTGCAATAATACAATTGTTGTTTCATTAAAATTTCATTGCATTGCATTGCATCTCAGAACAATTCTCAGGATATATTACGATATTATATTAGTGACTTTAATACTTCTACTAACTCACGATAAGAAGAATAACTCACACGCTCTCGAATATTTTAAAAATTTACATTGATGTTTTGTTTGTCTTGTGTTTGATATATGAGGATGAAGTATTGAAGTGCGAGATTATTTTTCGTGTGAACGTTTGGTGTGAATGCGGTGAAGTAGATGAACGTACAACAATTACGGTGGATATTTTTACTTTTCACATTTTTGTAACAATAAGTTTGGACACAACAAATCTTTCTTTCCCGATTTAGTTGAATATTTCTCGGTCCAACTATATTCAAACACAATTTGTATTTTTAGTATGACATCACCTTTGTCAGTATATCTGCAAGATTGTCATTTGCGTCTATTTTCAAGAGTTTCAGATCTTCTTGTTCAACTGCTTCTTTAAACCAATGATATTAAAAATTTATATATTTTGTGCGTGAATGATACATTAAATTATTGCTAAAATCCATATCACTATAACTATCACACTAGGTTGTATTCCTCTTACGGATAGCCAAATTCATGGAGTAAGCATTTTAGCCACAAGGTTTCTTTCCCTGCTCCAAACAACATAAATATACTTAGCTTTAGTTGTTGACAATGCTACACACTTCTGCAACTTGAATTACCCCGAGACTACTCCTCCTCCTAGTGTGAATATATAACTTGAAGTATATTTCCTATTATCAAGATCTTTTGCCATATCAGATTATGTATAACCTTCCAAGATTGGCTCACTTTCCTATGACACAAACATTGTTTGGTCGTATCTTTAAGATATCGTAGTATCCATGTGATAGCTTCTTAGTGTTCTCTTCCTGGATTGGATAGTGATAGTAGAATTTTTCGGTGTTTCTACTTCAATTCCTAATGCACTATCATTGTCATTGTAGCACAATAGGTTATCAATCCAAATCAGAGAGATTAATGCACTAAAATCTATGAGAATTATGCATAGTCTAAGCCAAATAAGATGATTGGTTTAAAGCTAACAACCTAATAAACATAAAGCACAAAAGAGACAAAAGTCAACAAACATTCAAAACGACAAAAGTCAATAGTAATTAAGAAAAGTCAATTGAAAATAGAAATGTAAATCATGATAAAAGACTAAGAAAATGGGTAAATGTAATTAACTCGGGTGATCAAATGATATTCTATAATGCTATTACTCACATTCTAATGCTAATCATTGGCCTAAAATTCTCTTAATTAATTAATCCACTCTCGTGACACTAATGCCTCTCTTAATCATGCAACTAAAAACATTCTCTTGGATAATTACACAATAAGAAGCAATAAGATCTAATTCATCATAAACCACTAAACTAGCTAAAAACAATCTCTTGGATAGCGTTCTTTAACAAATAATAGTTTGTTCAGGAATTTCATCAACACCTTTCGGGCACAATCCTATGATCTAAACTTGAATGGCCAAGAAAAATTTAGCATTAAGAACACCTATTGATGGAAGATTCAAACTATTAAACTCTAAGCATCATATTCAATCACCCTAACTCATTTTCTTAGAAATGAACTACTCACTAACCATTGATAAAACACAAGTTCTAGAGATGAAAATATGTAGAATCATGGTTAGAAACATAAAATAGAAGAAGATTAACAATAAAAATAAAGATCAAATTTCAAAATAAACTAAGATTTAATTGTCTACAAAGATGTTCTTAAAAAGGAAAAGAACTTAAAACAAAACAAAGCTTAGTCTTCAAAATTAGGTCTAAAACCTCTTATAGTCTCCTTCAAATGCAATTGGTTCAACCCAAAACAATTGGGTTAACCAATGTGAAAATTGGTTTAGGCTAAAAAAGAAGTCAACATTTTGACTAAAATTGTCTGGGATCGGTTTGGTCAAATCGATCCGCCAAACCGATCTAGGCTCCTGGGTTTCGCTAAATCTTTGGATCGATTTGGTTAAACCGATCCATATCTCTGAATGTTCCAATTCTTCACACCGGATTGCTTATCCGATCCAGCTCCGTTTTTGCCTTTTTCTTGAATCTTTTGAGTTCCATGATCCATGCTTTTGATTTCTCCACTTCTAACACCTAATGAGATAGAATGCAATGAAATTGTATGCTAAACTAACTTATATGCATATGAATCTACCTAGAATGAATGCTAAATAAGAACTAAATTGCATTAAAATCATAGCACATCAACTTCCCCAAACTTATCATTTGCTTGTCCTAAAAAAAACTACAAAGGAAAGTGAGAGAGAGGTTTGAAAGTGGAAGCCTCATAACCAATAGATTAAACCAAAGTCTAGTTAACTATCATCTCAAACATAATACATCATCAATCCCTAACTAGTATCACTACTCATCAAATCATTCATGCTTTTTTGCTATTCGTTCTATTACTAAGGGAAAGTGATCCACTTGTCTAGTCGAAGCTATCTTCCTACATTCAATTTTTCATAGGTGAAGCATGCTTAAATAGTTACCTTGTAGGTTTCAATTGGTCAAATTGAAAGGGGATTCCAATGTAACAAAATAAGGTTTTCACACAATCATTGGGTTATCACTCAAAAGGAGTGATTGAATTAGCAAAATCAAAACGAGACAAATGGCAATGGGGGATACAATCTCTCAACTTCCATTTCTAACTATTACCCAATTCCCAAGTCTTATTCTACCCATCTTTCGAGAGTATAACCATCCTTTTTCATTTTCAAGCTTCCCAAACCAGCCATTCTTTCTTATCTTTCCTTCTTTAGGCTTTCGTTTTTCTCCACTATACTTATTACACATCCCATGTACTATATCAAATTGCATTAGCTCTTTTGTATCACTTAACCACTTAGACTATTCTTTTTATATTGCATTTTTTTTCTTTTCTTAGCCTCCTTTTTTTAATTTAACTTAGAGCTTTTCCTTTAGAGATTCTTTTATATTTTACTTTCAAATATAGTGGAGATTAAACATTCTTTCTCAAACTCATCATTTCTTTTTTCCGTATTTTCCCAAACATCCTCTGTTAAGGTTTAAACCATCAAACTACTTCTACTCTTATCCCCTTAGAACAAAAACTAGAACTAATCTATAGCTAAAACTCCAGAATTATTAAGAACTTTCCAATACCCAACATTTCTATTCTTAACTACCCTTCCTAAGTGCTAGATGATATCATCAATCTAGCTAAGTGAAAGTTGTCAATTATCGCCCTTTATACCCTTGAGTTTTTGCCTATAAATCACTACAGAAAAGAAACTCGCAAGTGTCTGCGTAATTGGGTTTTAAGGTGGATAGGGCAATCATCCTAAAAATGAGAATGACCGGTTTAGCCGCAAGTGTTTATGCTTTTGGGTGACTAAACCACTTTTAAAATGATTAAGCTTTGAAACACACCAAGATAGCTATTGAGAAAGCTAATTAGAAATTCAAATTAAGCCCAAATAGTTATGAAGACAACCTAGAGCTAGCAAGCTTTGAAGCTAAACCGATAGATTTTCAAACTTCAAGATCCAAGATATGGACTTCAAGACTTTTCAAGACTACTAGAATGTTCAATCCTATCCATCACACGTGAGATGCTAATTCAAAAGGCTAGGACTTAAACTCTACAAGGAATTATCATCATTGGCTCCTATGCAAATGCATCCTAAAACAAGTTTCTAAATGATCCTAATTACAATCTTCTGAAGATTTCTAAACTTTTATTTTTATTTTTAGGGATTTTTGAAAACTTTAGCTATTCATAATGCAAATGATGCATAGGAACAAAATATACAAATAGAACACGAAATGAGATATTGTCTCTCTCCCAAACTTAATTCACATGGTCCCTTGTGTGAAAAAAGTTCGAAAGAGAAGCCGAAAAACTAAAGAAATGAAATGAATGGATATGTACATGGTGGAGAAGTGGTACCTCAATAATAGTTAAATGTTGGATCATAGTCCTCCTCATCGGAGGAAATCTTAGGAGATTTGTTGTCGGACGTGGGTGTTGGTGGGGTTGGCATTCTCCTTCGCCGCCTTCGTCGCCTCGATTCATCAACCGGACCACACCTCTTGGTGCGAGCATTGTGGTCCGGCTTAAGCCTTCCCCTACGTGATAAGAATGTCTTCTCCCTGATGGTTCATCTACCGCATCCATGACTAAGTGCATATCGTGGTCTTCGGGTTGTTGCGGTAAAGGTTGCTGATCAAAATGAACGCCGTCCCCGCATCCTTTGCAAGTCGTCCCTTTGAGAATAATAGATGTCAACTTCTTCACTTGCCTCACCAGCTTCCTTGTTGTACGATCCTGGAACATGTTGATATTACTCAGAATTAATGCTTTTTAGTGGGCATTTATGCTTGCTAAACTTGTATTATCTGAGCTCTTTCTTTGTAGAATTGGATTTTTCTAAGACTTTCAGGTGTTCGGGTCGATTTGGATTAAAAAGTGCTTAATTACTGTTAATTGGATGGATTATGACTAAGTGGAGAATTGAAGAATCAATTTGGTCTCAGATTGGCGAATCTGAAGAAATGAAGTTAAAAAGACTTCGGACCGATCGGTCCACCCTTGGACCGATCGGTCCGATTATCCGAGAAAACAGAAGATTTGGACCGACCGGTCTGTAGTTGGACCGATCGGTCCACACGAGTCCGGAGAAGACGGACCGATCGGTCCAAAGTACCTGCGAGATTTTAAGAAGATTTCCATATTTTGCAAAAGAGTCCTCAAGCCTATCAAGTTTCCCTTTTTATTATTGTACTTTTTTAGCCAATAAATACAAGGTGTTTTAGGTTTATTATTTCCTAAGCTTTATTTTATTTCCGAGAGAATTACGGAGGGAGAAGAGATTCTGAAAATCTGTATTCGGGAGAAGATTTCTGAACCCTTTTAT
>OVBE01007193.1:207-18791 GCA_900406425.1 Iberis pinnata
CCCCCCACATTGACTGGGGTAACTATGATTCTTGCAATATTGCAATCATCATTTTTTTTTTTAGAGTGCGGTTTCCAACTCACACCTTTTCAAGCCAGTGTTCGACTCGCATCTCTTCGAGCCCGTTTGCGACTCGCACCTTTTCGAGCCCGTCCGCGATTTGCACCTTTTCGAGGCCGTATTGGACTCGCACCTCTTCGAGGTCGTATTTGACTCATACCTTTTCGAGCCCATGTGCGAATCGCACCTCTTCGAGCTTGTATGCGACTCGCACCTCTTCGACGCCATATACGTCTTTCACCTCTTTGACGCCATATACGTCTTGCACCTCTTCGAGGTTGTATTTGACTTGCACCCTTTTGGACCCGTCCTTGGTTTGCACCCTTTCGGACCCGTCCTTGGTTTGCACCCTTTCAGACCCGTCCTTGGTTTGCACCCTTTCGGATCCGTCCTTGGTTTGCACCCTTTCAGACCCGTCCTTGGTTTGCACCCTTTCAGACCCATCCTTGGTTCGCACCCTTTCGGACCCATTCTTGGTTCGCACTCTTTCGGACCCGTCCTTAGTTCGCACCCTCTCGGACCCGTCCTTAGTTTGCACCCTTTCGGACTCATCCTTAATTTGCACCCTTTCAAATCCGTCCTTAAATTGCACTCTTTCGGACTCGTCCTTGGTTCGCACCCTTTCGGACCCATTCTTGGTTCGCACTCTTTCGGACCCGTCCTTAGTTCGCACCCTCTCGGACCCGTCCTTAGTTTGCACCCTTTCGGACTCATCCTTAATTTGCACCCTTTCAAATCCGTCCTTAGTTTGCACTCTTTCGGACTCGTCCTTGGTTCGCACCCTTTCGGACTCGTCCTTGGGTTGCACCCTTTCGGACCCGTCCTTGGTTTGCACCCATTCGGACTCGTCTTTGGGTTACACCCTTTCAGACTCGTCCTTAGTTTGCATCCTTTCGGACCTGTCCTTGGTTCGTACCCTTTCGGACCCGTCCTCGGTTCGCACCCTTTCGGACCTATCCTTGGTTCGCACCCTTTCGGACCCGTCCTCGGTTCGCATCCTTTCGGACCCGTCCTTGGTTTTGCATCTTTTCGGACTCTTCCTAGGATCACATCTTTTCGGACCCGTCCTAGGTTCGCACCTTTTCGGACTCGTCCTAGGTTTTCACCTTTTCAGACACGTCCTAAGATGCTGATCAATTTTTCCATGGACATTTTAAGTATTCTCGGTTTTCATCGCAAAACCGAAAACTATCAGTAATATATCGCAGAAACTTTTTAAAACGATCGCNCTCGGTTCGCATCCTTTCGGACCCGTCCTTGGTTTTGCATCTTTTCGGACTCTTCCTACGATCACATCTTTTCGGACCCGTCCTAGGTTCGCACCTTTTCGGACTCGTCCTAGGTTTTCACCTTTTCAGACACGTCCTAGGATGCCGATCAATTTTTCCATGGACATTTTAAGTATTCTCGGTTTTCATCGCAAAACCGAAAACTATCAGTAATATATCGTGGAAACTTTTTAAAACGATGAACCGGTAAAATGTTTTAAACCGTTAAAACCGAAATCCGATATAAAGCGGTAGCTATAGAGCGGGATTTTTTTAGAATTAAGATTGTAGGGACCGTAAAACTGGATTTAGTTAAAAACCATGTTTAAAACGTTTAACAATCTTAAACCGAACGGAGTCGAGTCAAAAATCTTTCCTTAATTCTAAAAATTTCCCGTAGTAATATGGTTTACCGCAATTTAAGAATTCCAGGATACAGCCGTTCCACGTCTTTATTAAGTCTTACTCTTAATAAGCCTATCGACCTTAATCTCTATGAATACTCCCGAGACTTTGGAAACGGGGTATTATTGGAACAACTTTTGCAGATATTTATGGTATTTATTTATTTTATCTTTTATACAAATTGAGAACCCACTTGTTCTCTGAATTGTTTGAGAAAAATTGGATGAGAGAAAATGAATGAGAGATGCTCTATTTATAGGTGACGAAGAGGCATCATGTGAAAGGATGTGACCTTTGGTCAAAATACCTTTTCATATGAAAAGACACACCCCTTCGTTGCACCTTTTCAATTGGTGACCTTTCACCTTAAGCTACTTCACTCCTTAGTTCACTAAGCTTGAGTGTTAGCTGATCAGTCCATCCAGCTAGGTTAGTACTCATTTAGCTCATTGAGCTTCGTTGAGCTGCCATTTTACTCACCTAGTTGAGCTAGCTAATCTTTCCAGCTCATTTAGCTATCTAATTTCTCATTCAAATTCACTTCAATTTTGACAAAAACCACTTTCCTAAAAATGAGTTCCAACATGAAGGAGGTTATTCTCTTTGACTGTTGTGTTCGTCTCAATAGCAAAGTTCTCTTCTTTCCCTTTGTGGGAATCTTTGTCAACGAGCTGCGAAGTATCTACAAAAAGAAAAATTAATGTAGAATTTAAAGCATAACTTGAAGGTTCAAATTAAACACATAATTAAAGGAATAATTTATGGGACATGTGCCACCAAATGATTGTGTAGGAGCCATATTCATCCATAGGATCGAGAGGAATAGCCTTTCAATCGATCCAAAGATATATCATTTATTTTTCATGATCACATCGCCTTTCACCAGTTCTAAGATATATCTTTTGTTTTATTATCGAGGGGCATAATCCTTATAATGATCAAGGGGATATAACCCACAAATTTTTATGATTAGGAACATCGTCCCTATAGTGATCAACGGAACATCACTCGATTTATTTTATGATCGAGGGGCATAGCCTCTATAAAGTTCAAAGTGACTTAGTCCGAGAAAAGATATCCTTCTACTCCGAAATTAAAATTCAAAATTTAAATTTAAATAAATTAAATTTTACCTTAAATCTTTAAATCTTTAGCAAAATTGGATATTTGATCGATTATATAGACACTCGTGCTCATAAAGTATCGTATAATAATTATATTATTGTTATATAAAAGTGTACTTATATATGTACGTATAGGTAGTGAGAGAATATTAATAACATAAAACTTTTTTTCAAAGTTGTTTCTTCATTGAATCACTTATACACGTATATATAATGTTACAATGTCAGTTTGAAATCGATCAAAATAACTTAATCAAAGAGAAGAATAAATATAGATAAACATTATCTAACAAAAATACTAGTAATATATTTATACTTGTGAAATGAAAATTGATAAAATGGTTTTACTATTAGATCCCCTTACTATTATGTCCAAAATTGTGCTTTTTGGAAAGTCTAGAATGTTTTGTGCAATTTAACAGAAATACAAAAGATGATGTAATAAACTTGGTGACGTGTCAAAAACAAACGTGGTGATATCTTATTGGAGTAACTGACGAATGAGCAAAGTGGTTTCACCTCGAGAATCTATCAGAGTTTTAGAACGAAGGCGAAGAACAATTTGGTTGAATCAAATTAAGAATATAGAGGAAAAAGAGGGAAAAAGGAAGCTTTTTCGTAGCTTAATCCGTTGAGAATGGCGGAAAAACCCGAAAAGGTGTCTTCTTCAACTTTACATCAACCTTCTGTTGAAAAGAAACCTAAAGAAGATGCTGGGATTAAGCCTCAAGTCTGTGACTTTCTTCATTACTTATCTTCAATTTCAATTTTTGATTTGCGTCTGATTCAGTAGTCCCCCGAATTTTGAATTATTGTTTATGCGTTTGATCTTGAAATTGACTCATGATTTAGTTATTGGTGTGTCATTTTTCAGGCTCCAAAGTCTTGTGGGTATGGAGCTTGTTATCCCAATGGTGATTCTCCAATGTACCCGGTTTATTATCCCGGTCTTTTAACCGGATTGAATCCTGATGAACAAATGAACCGTGGAGCTGGGATCTATGCAGTTTCAGTGCATCAATTTGCTGATCTTCCTTCATATTATCTTATCCCTCTCACTTACAATGTTCCAACGTAAGTAACTTCTTTGAATTTCTAATGGTTTTTGTAAACCGAAATGAGATTTAGTATCAATTGAATTTGGCTTCAGAAGTTGGCTTGATGGTTTTGATATTAATGTTTAGAACAAGACCAAGTAATGAGACTGAGACTAGAGGTGAGAACCAAGAACAAGCTGGGCAAGGTCAACAACCTTTACATCAAAGACAAATCATGGAAAGGAGATTTCAAATCGCATTTCAACTTGACTTATTCCTAATAGTCAAGCTTGCTGCTGTTATCTTTTTGTTTAACCAAGATGGATCAAGAGAAAGGCTCGTTGTTCTTGTGATTTTTGCTACCAAAATTTACTTGTAAGCCTCCAGAATCTGGTTTGATCTCACTTTTAAGGTCTATAAAGCTTGAGTATAGAGACTCGTTTAACCGCAATATCAATTTTAACAGATACCAAACTGGAGCTCTTACACCGTTTGTGAGATGGCTTTCACAAGGTATGCATAGAGCAGCAGTGCCACCACCACCACCACCTCGACCTCTTAGACCTGCAATGCCACTAAACGAAGATGCAGTTAATGGTAATTTTAATTTGCAATATATCTCTCTCATCATGGTGTTAAGTGAAGCCATTTTAGTCAGGAGCACTTGTTTCTTTTTGTTGTGCAGAGGGACAAGAGAATGAAGCTGATAATGGGAACAGAGCAGCAGATGCAGGACAAGAGAGGAATCAATGGTGGGGAATAGTGAAAGAGATTCAAATGATAGTTTTCGGCTTCATAACTTCATTACTCCCTGGCTTTAACAACATAGATTAGGTTCTTTTTCAGCACATACTCTCACATCTTCTTCAACTCAAGAAAGGTAAGTGTTAATATTCTACTGTAGTCTTAATGTGATGTTATATGTAAAAAGTACAGAACTCAACTCAATTTTGTTCAGGTATAGGCTTTTATACATTCTAAGTACTTTGCTTGTATTGCCAAAAATACCACAAAAAAAACTAGTTTTATTCAAAAATATCACCGCTCCAAAAGTTTCTAAAAATACCACCGCTCCCAAAAGTTCTAAAAATACCACATTTTTTTCCAAAAATACAACAAAAATGCTTTTGTTTCAAAAATACCACAAATTTTGAAAGACTTTTAATATTTCAAATTTAAACCCTAAAAACTCACCCTATTCAAAACTCAATCATAAACTATATTTAGTTAACCCAAACCCAAAATTTCAAATTTTAAACCCTTAAAATTCACTTTTAATGTTTGTGGTATCTTTGGAACATTTGAGAGGTATTTTTGGAATTGTTGGAAACGTGTTATTTTTGGAATTTGAACTTCTTTTGATAGTATCCCAAGGAATTCTTCTAATAAATATGTTACGCGATGGATGTTTTGTAGTTTTTTTCATCTATAATAAACTCTAATCAAAATACAATCAATGAAAATATATTAAGCCCGAAAGTTTTACGAGAAACCAAATCGACAGAAGAATGCTAACTTTCGGAATAAAAGTCGGAAAACTATCCGGAAAAAAAAGCGATCAAAAAGGTAACCAATCTCGAAATAATCCTTGGGACTCCGATTGACCAGACTAGGAGAAGGAGACTTCGTAGCTTAAAAAAAATAGTTTGACACAAAAAAAACCTTACAAGAGTACTTCTTAAAACAATATCTCTTCACGTATCATAAAACCAATTTGAGTACAAAGAGAGAAATTAAAATTTGATAAACGATTTTGGATCATTATAAGCTGTGATTGCTGTCTGTATCTTGTTTTTTACTGCATTGCTTTCTTCTTCATCTGCCTGCAATTTCACCCATTTTATAAATTTATTCATAAATTATTAGTTTCTTAACATAAATATATAAAAAATAATAAATATAAGAACAATAGTACATTAATTTCATCATATATTATCTTTCACCTAAATTGGGAATTTATTGTGACTAAACTCAAATTTTAGTATATTCTAATTCTTGTACTTGATGGAAATAATATAGATAAAATGAAATAACGTTTATGTTAAAAATAATATGATAAAACTTTTAAAATTAATATATATAGCTCTTTCAAAATATGAATAACTTTTTTTAGAGCATTTATATGGATATATATGGAGTGATGAAAAAAACTTCCTAAATTGATAGAAGTGATAAGAAAATGTATAAATAAAGCTAGTCTTGAAATTTTAAAAATTAAAATTTAAAACAAAACAAAAAACATGTCTATTCTGCATAATTTTTTAAGAATATGTTGTTTTTGCTAAAAAAGACTTTAAACTACAAATTCGTGTTTGTTCTACTTAAGTTCAAGATCGGACGATTGACTCTGAATATAAAAGCTTCTTTACATTAAACTTAAAAAAAATAAATTGACATATTCAGAAGTAAAACAACAAAATAATGCTACTTTATAAAAAAATAATGCTACTTGATATATTATTATATATTTTAGCCGGAATTTCCAATTGTTAATAAATCAAAAACTAATGTGGAAAAATCACGTGCTAAAAACGTGTAAGTGAGAAAAGGACAAATGTTGAAGAAGATAAGGTCATAAAATAACCACGTTTTTCTTATGATTTTATACTCTACAAGACGCTTTATGCGACACGAGACATTTTAGATTTTATTTTACATCTAACATTAGCTTTTAAGAGAATCTAACCCCTCAAAAAGTCAAAGAGAAATTCAAGAAACAAAAATAAAAAGAAAGCGATGGGCTCGAGGCTACCATCAATAATTGGAGCATTAAGTTACTAATAAAAATGGTTAAACTAATAAATTACTTGAAGACTAAAAATGAGATTTACAGTGTAATGTAAATTAAGGCCTTTTGAATGTTGACAAGTAGGAACAAAGTAGTAAGTAAATGGGTCCTTCTTAAGGTTATCTTTTAAAAATTTGATAGCGATCCTATAAATTAGTTTATATTATCTTTAAAAGAAAATTTCCGTGATATTCTATAATAAATGAGAACAACCTATTTTCTTCAACCAAAAAAGAACTTTCCTCTTTATGAGAAACTCATAAAATATTACAAAAATATATATATATATTTTTTTCAACTACAAAAATATATTTATGTTTTAAATATACCACACTTCTTACTTATTTTCAAGTCATTAAAGAAATTTAATTTGTTTGGATTAACTAATTAGAGGTTAGAGTTTAGTTTGAAAATGATAAAGGTTTTGATTTTGGAGATTTAGAATTTGTGATACTTTTAGAATAAAATTGTGTTTATAGTAGTTTTGAAATAATTATGAGCATCTTGTATTTTTTTATCTAAATTTTTAAGGGTATGTTTGATAATTTTTCTTTATTTATTTATTTATTCACATAATTGATGCTTTATACATCTAAAGGGATTTGTCTACTTGCCGTCTTATGGGACAAAAAGTATGAATAGTTTTTACAGAATAAATGGACAAATATAATTGGTTGGTGAATTTTTTTTAGTTAATTAACATGTCGAATTAAACAAAAGACATTCTCACAAATACTACCAAAAATCAAGTTTATTTCGAAAATACCATACATTACCAAAAATATTACATTTTTATCAAAAAAATACCACAAAAATGTTGTTGTTCTAAAAACACCACAAAATTTAATATAGCTTTAAAATTTCAAATTTAAACCCTAAAACCCCAAAACCAAATCCTATCCTTTCAAAACTAAACCATAAACTCTATTTAGTGAACCCAAACCCAAAATTTTAAATTATAAACCATTAAAATTCACTTTTTATGTTTATGGTATTTTTGAAACATTTGAGAGTGTATGATATTTTTGAAATTTTTTAGAAGTGTGCGGTAGTTTTGAAATTTTTAGAAGTGTGTGGTAATTTTGAAATTTGAATTTTTTTTTATGGTATTTCAAAGAATTCCTTTTACACCATAATATCTTTTTAAATAACTTAATATACACAAAATTTGGTGTGTGAGAGAGAGAGAGAAAGGAGAGTAACCTGGAGGAAGAGAGTGGAGGAGAGACAAGATGAGAATGAAGAGAAATTAGTAGTGAGAATATTGAGATTCAAAGACTCCAACACTTTACAAAGCTGCAACATTGTCTCTTTCTTCTTACTGCATGTTATACATACCACTACTGTCTTCTCTCCCATCCATGTCACCTTCATCTTTTTTTTTAAAAAAATATATAAAAATTTAAATTAATTAACTTTACTATAATAAAGCAAAAAAAACATGTAACAAAAAGATACATATATAATACTTACTTCTAGAACTTCTATAGGAGAGTGATTATGTAGTGATTGAATAGTATTGTAATCCATTTTCTTGAACTTCTTTGATCTGATGACATTATTGTCTGAAATATCTTGTTCCTGATTTTCAGCAAAACTATTGATGCAATTGTAATCTCCTAATATTGATCTTGATTCTAGCTCTTTGATCTCTGCTTCTAGCTTCTTCTCTTGTTCAATAAGTTCTTTCATATAATTGATTGAATCTTTGATAATCGATGCTTTGTCCAACTATAAATATATTAAAGATTTAAATTTAATCAAACCCAATTATACTCAAATAATTTCATGTATACAATTATATTTTATTAGGGTAAGTAAGGAATCAAAATACATTTTATTTTAGCTGTAGAGGATCATACCAAATTTGGCTTACCCTTTTTATTTTAATGTTAGTTAAAATTGGTTTTTAATTAGGAATTCCTTGAAACACCATCAAAAGAAGTTCAAATTCTAAAACTATCACACACTTCCAAAAGTTCCAAAATTATCACACTCTTAAATGTTCCAAAAATACCACAAAGATAAAAAGTGAATTTTAAGGGTTTAGAATTTAAAAATTTTGGGTTTGAGTTCACTAAATAGAGTTTAGAGTTTAGTTTTGAAGAGGGTAAGGTTTGGTCTTGGGGTTTTAGGTTTAAATTTGAAAATCTAAAGCTATTTCAAATTTCGTGGTATTTTTTTGAACAAAAACATTTGTGTGGTATTTTTGGAATTTTTGGAATGTGTGGTATTTTTGAGATAAACCTAGTTTTTGGTGATATTTTTTGATAATACCTCTAGATTAAAAACATGTATAAACTGAATTTTATTTCATTAGAAAAAAAGAGAGAGAAAAGTTTATTGGATTATTTTAATTTCTGTTGACAAAAGATATTTGCTGAGGACGACTTTTATTTTTTATAAAAGAAAAATAATAAATAAATTATTCGGATAAAAAAAAGAGACAGTTGAATAAATGAATTAAGAGAAGACAATAAATGAAATTAATCACACCTTGGTTATATTAGGAACGACTGATCGGAGAGCGAAGAGTCTCTGATTAAGCTTTTGCCGTCGATTTCTCTCAGAGACGACGTTCTTCGACGACGCCGGCGACGTTGCTGCTCCGTCCGGCGAACTTGACTCACCGGAACCAGAAAAAGCTTCCTCCATCGGCCAACTAACGAATTTATACAATTTTTTTCATTAAACTTAACAAAGAGAAAAATGAACAAAAAATCTGGAAATTACCTGTCAAATTCGAGTTCTTGATTGTGAAAGAACATTGTAGTCTCCCAGTAATTCTTGTACTCATCGTCAAGATTTTCCATTTTCGGATACACAAAGATGCTTTCTTGAATCGGAAGGTTTTGTTTGTTCTTTATTTTCAGTGTACTGTCTGAATTCCAAAGAAGGTGTGGGCCGAGGATTTTATAGAGAAGTTTTAGCCACGTGGGATATTTAAGATCTGAATCTCCTGAAGCAATATCAGATCTTGACCGTTGAATTTTTAGATCTTAAATCTGACTACGTTTGTCTAATAAAAATATTGAAAAAATCAGGGAATATCCTTTTATGTATATTTCTTTCACAATATTGATTATGATTTGGTCATATGGGTTTCTTTCACAAATACGTCACATTTTATTTTCTTACATAGTTTTTCTCAATAAAAAACATCAAGGTGATTATTTTGGTAGTAAGAAATGCGATTCAAATCCAATTTCAATAATACTATCGATGAATTGATTATATTCACATAAAATAGGTTATTTCATGTTTTTAATATATAGTATATAATTTTATTTTAAAATTTGTTATTTATTAATTGATTAGAAAAAAATAAAGCTTAACCTAAAGCGTGAACAATATATAGATCCTTTGTCTGGCAATATTACATAGGAAGTTATCGTTTTCAAAGACTGGCGAATTTTAGAATATGCATAAGAGTGGTTTTATCGACATAAATCACGTATTGTTTGGCTAAAGCATGGTGATCATAACACCAGTTACTTCCACCGTGTTGCAGTCTCTCGCTCAGCCCACAACACCATCAAAAGGTTTAATCTTCCCTCTGGTAAATCGATCAGTGATGTGCCTTTAATCAGAGATGCGAGAGTTACACATTTCAAATCCTTCTTCTAGGCAAAATATCTCTTTGCTACACTTTCCAATTCATATCTTCTTGAGCTTTTTCACTATCATTTACCTAATATTTTTGCTACGGTGATGATAGGGCCAGCATTGGCTCCTGAAATGTATGCCACCTTATTCTCTTTGCCTTCCAATAAAACACCATGTCCATATGGTTATACTTTATAATTCTTCAAAGGCGTTTGGTTGGTTGTTGGTGCAGATTTTGTTGTTGCTGTCCAGTCTTTCTTCCTCCACGGTTTTCTACTTCGCGGTATTAATGTTACGTTTGTTGCTCTAATCTCAAAAGGTGACAACCCTCAGAAAATGAAAGATTATCGCCCTATCTCATGTTACAACATCATTTACAAGGCTATATCCAAGATATTGGCAAATAGACTTAAAACATGTCTTCCAAAAATGTTATGCTTGCTACAGAGGTGATAAAGGATTACCATAAATTTCCGAGCTCTCCACGGTGTACACTAAAGCTGGTATTTCCAAGGCTGCTACACACTTAAATGGAGTTTCTTAGTTTCGAGATTGCAGTCAATGACGTTTCCAGACCGTTTCATTCATTGGATTTATCTCTGTATCTCCACAACTACCTTCTCTATCTCCGTTAACAGGGAGCCAGCGGATTACTTTCCTAGCTCTCGTGGTATCTGACAAGGTTGTATTCTTTCCCCATATTTATGTCATTGCTAAAAATGTTTTGTCCAAGCTCCTAGATGCAGATGCAGGTACTGGTTAGTTGGGCTACCACCCTTATTATCGTGACTAGGTTTTTGATGGAGCAGAAGCAGATAAGCTAGAGATCCAAAAATACCTAGAAAACTAGAGTTTGTGAATACTCTAGTGGTTTATAAATAAACTTCTTTGGGGTTTGTGAATACTTTTCATAGTGGTTACAAAAACCTTTCTTCACAAGTCAAAGGTTGTAAAACCTCTTTTGAACAAATGTTTTTTTTACTAAATCATCAACGTCTTCATAATATAACAGGCCTAAGAGGCTATGTATAATAAAACCATAAAATTATAAAAACTATTAAAAATTCATAAAGATAATATCAAATGAATTAAGATAACTACTAAAATATATAGTATAAATAACAATAAACATATTAGGAATATTTAGAATATTCCAAATATCTCGCTACATTAGTTTTACTGATCTTTATTTTGCGGACGACATTATGGTCTTCTCTGACGGTGAGCAATCTTCTTTAGCGAGTATTCTTCAGGTCATGGACATTTATGGAAAAGCGCCGGGTCTTCGAATCAATCTATCAAAATCTTCCATTTTTCTCTTCGGTTGTGCTCGTCCGGGTATGCTTCAATATTTGGGCTTACGTTGTGATACCTTACCACTTCATTACTTGGGTCTCCTGGTAACTATCAAAGCTCTCACCACCGCCGACTATGCTTTCTTAATTAATCGTATCAAATCTTGTATCAACGCCTTGTTAGCAAAGCTTTTATAGTTTGCGGGTCACTTGCAACTTATTCAATCAGTCCTCATTAGTACGGGCAATTTCTGGCAATCAACCTTCTGTTCGACAAGAAGTGCATGCGATCAATTAACCTTCTATGCAGAAAAATTATCTCTTCCAGGTGAGTATCGAATAATCGCCTTTCAAAGATGCATTAGAAATATGTTTGTCGGCCAAAGGTAGAAGGTTGTCTTGGGATCCATCGCCTAGAAGACACTTCCATAGTTTTCTCCAAAGCTCTTATCTGGCGTCTCTTCTAAGGTACTCCATCACTATAGTCTGCTTGGACTAGACACTACCTGCTTCGTCACTCCACCTTCTGGGATGTTCCTAGTACTTCTCGTGGATCATGGATGTGGCATAAGCTACTCAAAATTCGTCTCATGGTTGCGATCTTTCTACGCTACGACCTTCGTGATGGACGTTGCACCACTTTTTGGTATGATTTTTGCCATCTTGGTCCTCTTTCCTCTCTTGCATGTGAAGCATGCTTCCATGAGCTTGGTATTCCTGCATGACATGTGTTGCGACGCAACTATTTCCACGCATTGGCTCATTCGACGATCCCAAAATATGTTGCTTCTTCACTTACACACTCACACCAATATTTGCATCTCATAATCACATTTAGGCCCTAAAATTCCTCTACAAGGCGTTATTCTCAGCACCAATGATATGGCAATAGATTCATACTCATTACCCAAAGAAATTTTGGTACAAATCTATTTGGGTTCCCTAACCTATAACATGTTACACGTTTTTTTCTTGGCTTGTAGTCCATGACATGTTATCAACTGGTGCTCGGATGCGTTCTTGGGGACAAACTTAATCTTGTACGCTCTGCGGGGAATAGGATGAGACTCACGATCATTTTTTCTTCGCTTGCCCTTACTCATTCGCTATCTAGTCTGATTTGATGAGTTGCATGCTGCATAGGCTCGTTACGCCTATTTGGAGCTCCACTCTCACACTCTTACGTCATCTTTCACTCACCACTATCGCCAGTATCCTCCTAAGACTTTGCTTTCAAACGACTATCTATCACATATGGAGAGAGCGTAACGGACGTCATCATGGTCAAGTATATTAGTTCTCATCCATGATATGTTTATTGATCACTCGTACCATATCAGATCACCTTACCAGCCTCTCTTACCCGCCTACTTCACCTCTCCACACCCTGTCTCATCGATGGCACTAACTTCACTCAGCCTAGGTAGCGTCCGTCTGGCAAGCCAACAGTCTAATCCTCTTAGATTTGATCGATCTTACTCTTTGAGCAGGGGTTATACTCTTTTTCCTGATTCTAGTTTTGTCCCGGAAATTTTTCTGTAATCAGGTTTTAACAAAGAAGCCCTACACACCTACCACTTTCGATCTATTTTTGACAAACTTTCTCAATGCTCTTGTACATATGACATTATTTTTTATTAAAACATTTAACATTAAATATATATTTTAATGGATTCATATTGAGTTAATATACACACGAATTATAATTTCAAATAAAATGTTTTTTTATTGTGTCAAATATGAGACAAATTTTGACAACAAACAAATATTACGAGACAAGCATATATAGGGAACATGAATTTTAATTCAAAATTTCTATAAAGCTTAACAAATACTCAATATTTCAATTTTTCTTTTGAAATATATTTTCAGTATAACAAAATCTTTGATAAAAGAGGCTTGTGATACCTTCTACTCCTAGTGATTTATAGGGATCAATGTTAAAAATGCGAGCCGCACTTCATTTTTGAAACCTAGCTGATAATCTTCGGTTCATCGCCAAGATGACACGAGGAGAAAACGATTCCAATACCTCATTATTTCTTTCTGGATTTGTAGAAGTGAATAGATTTCTAAAATGAGCTATTGCAATCTCACCTTTTGATCCTTCACATAATTTCTCTGCAGCATCAAAATCATATAACATATGGATCATGTTTTTGTTTCTTTGACTCTACAGACTTATATGAAAAAATTAGAGTTGCGGTCTCCATCTTGTAGCCATCATTCTATACTTTATTGTTTCCAGAATTGTTCCTTATATAAATAAGATTGTTTAGAGACTGTTTTAAACGATAAACAACCTCAGCTTCTGAAAAATCTTTTGAAGTTTCTTTGTCAAGTCGATTTTGCAACTGATCTATGCGTACTTTAGTGTTATGTGGATAATCCCTTCTCCATTTGGAAAGGCCTTTACGAAAAAGGGACATCCTGTCGAACGTCCTCTTATTTAAGTTTTCATCTCCCCAACAAGAGCTTATAATATCATTAACCTTAGAAAAATCTAGGCAACGTTTGTCAAAAGTGAATTTGCCTCGAAAGACGAAGCTCTCATGAACAAATTTTAATAGCATTAGTCGATGATCAGAGTCTATGCTATCAAAAAATTGTACATGTGATCTTGGGAATAACGTAAACCACTCATCATTAGCGAGACTTTTACCCAACTTGCATTGGATCTAGAAACTATTTTGATAATCAGCCGAATAGAATAAGTTTCCAAAGTTGTTAACCTTGATGAATCGACAAGCACTTATTATTTCTTGAAAGGACATAAACGATATATCAGGACAAAGTTGACCTCTAAGTCTATCCGAATTATCTAACAAAACATTAAAATCGCCTATTGCCAACCAAGGATGATGTCTATTTCCTCCTAAGCTTCGAAGTTTCTCCCATGATCTTGGTCGAAGGTTAGTGACAAGTTCTCCATTAATGAATGTAATAAAGAACCCCATAGAACCAAGATTGACCTTCGTGTCTATATATCTCTTGACAGCAAACAGAATTATAACATTATAACAATCCTTCCATAATATAGCAAGTTCTTCACTCAATCATATCAGATCTACTGTAAATAGATTATCATATCTTAAGCCACCTTTCAAGTTTTTGAATACATAAATTGAATTTTTCTTTTCCTCAGGAACAACAAATTCTGAAAATGCACCCAACATAAATCTCGGAGTCGATGAACTCTGAGGTTGTTCCTTAGAACCCGACAGTTCCAGCTCAATATACTCATTGATGCTCAAATGGAGTGAGCTAATAAAACTGCTCACTTACTGTATTTTTAAGTGGAGATGACGTATGCTTGACAGCTTGAACGATTTTTTTAGTTGGGGACTCATCAATAATAGAAACGTCACCAACTCTTCTTCTTTTTGGAGTGTTATCAGAATCATTCATCTTAGCTTTCGAGGGATCACTAGAACTGACATAGGACGAGTCTCGCATTAAGGAATCAAACTCTAAAGTAATGCATATGACGTTCACGTTTCTTATTTTGCGTATCCATTTGTTTGGTCTATTTCTTCTCGATTTATCGTGGGCTGAAGTTTCAGAAAAATAAGTTTATTAGAGCCTATTTTTAAGACAGTAAACTACCTAACGAGGTAAAATCAAAAGACAGACTTTCATGTGTTATTGTTGGTGAACTCTTATATGAAAGACGAGATACAACTACTCCACTTGATAAGATTCAAGATAATAACTCAGGGCTTTGTCTGGAATAACCGAAGGCGGGCCTTTACCTTTTTCAAGATCAGAAATAATACGAGGTTCTCCAGAGTATTCGATCTTCCCTTTTGCATCGATCTTAGCCTTAACTTGCAAGATTTGTGTTTGTCGTTCGCTCGGGTCATCCAATGCCAAATACTGAGCTATTGCGTTCCTGTCTTGGGTAGAAAGGTGAGACAAAAATGAGTAATCCTTCATTTTATGCTGATACCAGAGCTTGAGAAGAGTCGGGTTATGGAGGTATTATTGTATCTTATTCTCTTTCCTTTTATATAGGCAATGATCTGACATGTAAGCTATGATCCTGAGTTTTAGCTGAAAGGCAAGATGAAGTTCCATGTGTCTTTCTCTGACAAGATAAGAATCTTCTCTTAAATTTTTCATATTCAATTTGAAGAGTCGCGGTTGTTCCGCATTTGAAAGCTGGCATGCGAACATCAAAAGCTTTACATAAAGCAACCCCCCCCCCAACTATTCCAGCAACACGCCAAATTAAAAGAATCTTATCAATGAACCTTGTCATATTCTACTTTTCAGGGTTAAGTAATTTTTCAATAATACTATTTACGACCCTTTAAACATAATTTGAAGCCCCAGAAGGAGAGAGCTTGATCGGGGAGTCATCTTCAATGGGCATGATATTCATAACTAATTCCAGTTGTTTACCATACCTCTACATCAAGCAGATTTACATAGACACACCAGAGAGATTAGGGTATCTTTTGAATTGAAGAAAGCGATAAGGACACATATGACATCGTTGAGTCATATTGAGATCGAAAAAGATTGTTGGATTAGTTCAAAATTTTTGAAAAAGAGTCGAAGAAGGTTCTCGGAATATCGGCCTTTTCAGATTTTGAGAGATAATTTTTTTCTCTTAATTATTCTTTTAATCATTAATTTTTATTTGGTCATATGTTTTTTACTTGCATAATATATATATATTTTGGTAGGGTTACTGGCATAATTGAGTCATAGCGAATGAAAGAAGTTGCCGACCAAAAGACATTAATTGATTGTGATTTGTCTACGCGCCGTCAAGCAACCATTTTCTCTCATCACCAAAAAGAAAATATTAAAATTGAAATTGGTATAAAAAAATTGAAGGTACAGAATAAATGGAGAAATATATTTGGTTGGTGTGTTTTATTGTATGACAAGTTCCATAATTTTATCGCTATATCGTTAACATATATGTTTAATCAATAGTAGTTTTTAAAAAATCATGAAATTGAGAATTTTATATAAGCAAAACTGTTAAATTATGAATCGAAATTATTCAACAAGATTTATAATAAAATATTGAATCGTAAGATTACAAGAGGAGGGAGAACGACTTATTAGTGCCCGCACATTAAAAATTTAGAGCATACACATATAGATCAAGCTGATTGATTTCTTTATTCAACAAAATTTAAATTTGCATACCCACACTTGAAAGTTTTTACTTATAACTGCTTTAACCGTAATAGCGTTAAGATGACTTTGGTGCTGAGGTGGACTGAGTGAAAAAACACGGATGCTCATGTGTACAAATTATTCAAAATGAAATTGTTTCTAAAAAAACTAACTGTTTTAAATAAAAAACGACGTCGTAAAATAACCGACTTGGAATCAGTTTCATCTAAAAACGATGTCGTTTACTATTTAAAATTGTTATTATTTATAAAAAACAATAGTGCTTTAATTAGTTTGTACATGTGAGCATCAGTGTTTTGTCACTCAGTCGACCTCAGCATCCGAGTCATTCGCGTTAACAGAGCAGTTAACACCGTAACAATCAAAGTACTTATAAGCAAAGACTTTTAAGTGATATGCATATTTAATTTCAAAGAGTAAAGAAATTAATATGCACACTGATAAACACGAATTTGTTCAATTCTATGTCTAAGCAAGTATCCTAAGAATACTCATATCATTGCAATACTTAGGTGTCAAGTCCAAATCAAGAAGCAATCAACTCACAAAACCTATGAGAATTTCATTTAGTCTAAACATATAAGATTGATTGGTTGGTAACATTCAAATATGCAAAATTAAACAAAGATAAACAAAAGTCAACAAAATTTAAGAAAAGTCAACTAAAGATTAAACTTGAAATCAATATAAAAATGCTAAGCAAATGGAAAAAGGTTATTGATCGGGTGATCAAATGATATTATATGATGTTCAAAGCTAACATTCAATGCTAATCTTTGGTCTAAGATTCCCCTAAATAGACTAATCCACTCTCATGACACTAATCCGTTTTCTAATCATGTATCTAAAACAATCTCTTGGATAATCACATAATCAAGAAACATTAAGATCTATTATATGATAAACCACTAAAGTAACTAACACAATCTCTTGGTTAGGCCTCATTTAGCATTCAAAGTTGGTTCAAATATTTTATTGAACATCATTCATGTACAATTCATCTTATGATCTAAACTTTAGTGATCAAGACAAATTTAGCATTAAGTACATCTTTTAAATGAAGATCTAAGATATTTAAGTTCTAAACATCATATTTAATCATTTAATCACCCTAATCTACCTAGCCAGTATTAGTTCTAACTCTCTTTTTGCCTCTTTTTTATCTTTTCTCATCGGTTTTGATCATACATTTAGCTTCAAACACTTCAAACACATGAAACATGCAATGATATGCGAAATGCAACCTAAGCTTAAATGCAAGCTAAACAACTGAAAATGCAATCAAAGTCAATGTCAAAAAGCATAAAAAACTAAAATATCATACAGTCCATATATGTGTGTTCTAATTTCTCAACTCATTATATGTGCATGGACTAATAAACCGTTCTCTCTAGTAAAGGATATAAAATACTGTATGTTTCCCTTTTATCAACTTTTTAATACATAAAAATGATGTTTTCTTGTCCAGGCAGTTAGTATATTCATTTATGATATTCGGCTTCTAACGAATATTGGGATGTAATCACTGTGTGTAATATTGGGATTTAATCTTCTTTATATATCATTAGATGAACAAAAAACGAACATTGGGATGTTATGTAAAACTATTTGACCAATTAACTAGGATATTTTTTAAAGTATGCTTAATCCTAAAAACCACGTGACCTATTACAACGAATTGATACCATATATTTAATTTTGGACAAAGGTTTCATTATTTTATCTTAAGCAAATGAGGATAAAGACGAAAATGTCCACATGTATTCAACTTTGTCTATTTGAATCACAAAAAAAAAAAAAAAAAAAAAAAAAAAAAAAAAAAAAAAAAACAAAAAAAAAAATAT
>OVBE01007194.1:989-18790 GCA_900406425.1 Iberis pinnata
GTCAGGCATCCTAATCCCAAGAAAACACGACAACTACCCCAAAGCAACACAAGAGGTACAAGTCGAGCTGACCCCAATCCTAAGAAAACCGGGAAAGCTGCCCAAAGAGAACAGCTAACCCCTCGGCGTTGAAGGAGTTGCAGGATGGGCCACGGAAGAGGCGTCCGAGCTCCCCGGAACAGGCTGGATCAAATTTGATCCATGTTCATTAAATGCAGGTCGGAGCAGGAAATCTTCAGGCACGATGTCGGATATATCGATAGCGTCGTACTTTGCCTTAAACTCCACCACATCCGCCTCGAGTTTCGCCATAATCTCAGGGGGCACATAACCACCTTCCTCGACTATAAGCCTCACACAATCCAAAGTCCCTTGAGCCTGGGCATACTCAAGGACAATGGGATCAGCCTTATCTCGGTCCGCCACATGCTTCCTCAGCTTCTCGAGCTTAGTTGCGCATTCGACCTGAGCCTCTCGCCGTGCTGACGCAGTCTCTGTAACTCGGGAGACTTGAAGCCTTTTCGTCTCGACCGCATGCAATTTCTCAAGGGCGCGGTAGGCTTCTCGCAGCTCGAGAAAGTTGGCACATGTCTGCTCTCGGATCACCTGTTCTTTGAGAAGTTCTGCCATGGTAATAGCACACTTCTCGTTCAGCTCCTCCCTCAAAACAGCTATATCATTGCTAGAAGATGCCGACATGTCACATAGCGCTTTCCTCAGGTCAGCTACCTGCGAGGTCAGTTGATCGACAGCCTCGACTTGCTTGACTAGCTTCACCTATTCGCTAGCAAGGCGCCGCTTATACTTCTCCACCAGCTTCGACAACCTCTCCAGCTGGCCCTCGTCTCCGGCAACAGACCGGAGTTTATTTTCATAAAACGCGACGATCTCATTGGTCGTCGCCAAGGTCTGCCATCAATCACATGACGAGTTAGAACTTAGTAAAATGATAGGAAACAAAATTAAAATTATAGGTTTACCTGACAAGCTTGCCGAGACAGCATTTCATAAATTTTTGGAGCCAACATACGATCCACAGTAGGAACGATCTGACCATTGGCCCCCAGACGGTTCACCAAGCCGGCACATGCTTGTTTGTACTGAACAAACGGTGTACCCATATGTGCAAACGAGAAAGTCCAGCTTCCTCGTGCATTGTTTTGCCTTCCAGTTTGGAAGCTTTCCCCCTCAGCAGTTTGACGATCAGCAGTTTCTTCTTCTCCCTCGTCAACCTGCTCATCATCATCACCACCACCTGCACCATCCTCATCATCACCACCTGCTCCAAGAAGCCTTGGGAGCTCTTCAGCAAACAGCTGGGAGGCGCAGTTGACAGATCGGCGGTAGGCACGTCTCCAGGAGGAGTGACCAGCTGCTCCTCTGCAGTTTCTTCTGTCTGTTGGTGTTCCTCAATAGGAACACCGGCACCTGTTGTTTGCCCCTCAGCAAGGACTTCCCTTGTTAAAATTTGTTCCTCAGTAGGAACAGCAGTTGGATTTGGTGATTCAGCATCCTCGATCGTGACCACCTCCTCCCGGGCATCCCGGTCCCAAGCGGTCCGACGTCTTTTCATGCGTTCTAAAGGAGGGCAGGCATCTCCACTACCAGCGGAAGCAGACGTTTGCTCATGTCTCCTCTTCGAGCTCGAAGCACACTTCTCGAGAGTCGATCTGTAATCGGTGATCGGAGGTGGAGGGCCCATTTTCTTCTTCTTTTTCACAGGACAGGAGTTGAGATCCCAGCTAGCTGTACAAGGAAACAATATCGCAGTTAGACACATTGACAAGCTGTAAGACTGCAAATTATCGTACACCCTAACCAGCGTCGATGAACAGGATGCTCTCTTCAATACGAGAACAGTCGAACTGTTTTATGTGGACAACTCCTACTTCAAGCAACTTTTTGGAGTCCACAAGGAAATTGCCTGGATGCGGGCCGATATTGCAATGCAGATCTACAATAAACAAGGAAAGCCGAGTTAAGAACAATTCAAATTTAAATATGCATATAGGTCAGCTCGGCAGTCCTAGGTGGTATCTACCAAAAGTCTCGGCCCATTTTCTTCTGATAATTCTCCCTACATCTCCCACGGTTTCTGGAACGACCTACAAGAAGAAATACTTGGTTTTCCGGCGTGGATCTTGTCCCCCGTACCGACAGTTATCAATTTATATTGCGGCTTGAAATTAATGTAGACGAAGCCGATGTTTATTCTTGTCCCCTTCTGAATAATTGGATTGATTGACGACATGTTCTCCAGGTACCTAACACCGAGCTCCACCTGAAATTTCTGGGCATGTGCTAGCAGGGCAATCATCTGCCTGATTGAGGGAGCGGACAACTGTGAGATCGCAATCTTCCGTCTAGCACAATATGATATTAGCAACTTTGACATAGGTAGCCATAGATGACACTTCCTGAACAGGGACTCATATAAACACACATAACCTTGGGGGCAATCCCAGGGTCGTTGATGCGGTTTCGGGATTATCATTGAAATCTCGTTTAAGCAAGGGAAGTCGTTAACAAGATCTTGAAGTGACTTAAGGTCACATTTCGTAGGTGCGAGTCCCGTCAGGTCATCATCTGGAGCAGCCCAGTTGCCTTGGGGAACTCGTTCATCAAGATCTGCTTCTACCTCATCGCCACGAAGGTCGTCGCGAGAAGTAGAAGATTCAGCGAGGTTGGTACGAGATGAAGACATAATTACCGAGCTAGTTGCGTTAACCACCGAGCTGAGATTCTAGAGAAAGAAAGAAGAGAGAAGGGAGAGCGATTTCTACCTGCAAAAGGAATTTCGAAACTGTGAAGTCTAGATATGAAGTGGCGAGGAGGTATTTATACCTTGGAGAAATGGCGGTTACCGAGGCGCGTAATGATTACGCGTGAGAAACTCAAAGGGCGCGACTCTTTAGCTTCTCCCTACAAAAACGATTCAATAAAGCCTACGAAGACGGTTCGATAAAGCCTACGGAGACGGTTCGATAAAGCCTACGAAGAATTTAATGCACTTTAGCCGAAATGAACTTTATTCAGAAGATCATTCGCCGATTTGTACTTCCATCGCCGACCTGGGGGGGAGGGACTAACTGTTGATACCAGGTGTAGCACCTACCCTAAAAGCCCATTTCGACTCAAGGCCCAGCTGGACGCCGACGTGATGAGGAGAAAAGGCCCAGGAAGATGAGACCTAGATGGGCCGACCTGGCGAGCTGCGCCGTCCAGCTCGTGGCCCATTAGGTTTAGTTGATGTATTAGGGTTTTGAGCTTGTATTTTCACTATAAATACTCATGTAATCACTCCTTAATGATTTATGAAATTCTTCTAAGCTTTTACCCACATAATCTAAGACCTAAACATAATTATTAAGTCTTGATTAAACAATTTTCAAAAAGACGTTTTCGTCCTCAAGACTTATCATTGGTTTTCCTTATTTAGTTTTATTCTCTTTTTATTTTTGAACTCTATATAAGCCTTATGCTTAGTTTTTTTTATTAGAGACACATATTATAATTCACAATTCATTACTTTTTCTTTTGAGAGCTTTTCTGAAAGAGACGAATCCTGACACATATATTTTGGAGAAGAATTATGAACTCTCTTATTTTATTGAATTTTGTTTTTGAATATGCTTTCTTTATATATGATTGCTCAGCTTAGCTATGTCTGAGTAGTCCCCTTGTTAGGTTTTAGGGATTTCCCAGGAAAAACATGTTTGATAGTTAGGGTTTTATGTTAATGGATTCAATTTGTTAGGTTCTTAATCTAGATTTGTTACCATTGCTTGAATTAGCCTGATCATTTAGTTCATGATTTTAGGTTAATAAATACAAAGGGATTTGGTTTATTTAATCTGACATAATCTAGATGAATAAGTGTCTCTGCTTGCAGGAGTATTGTCTTTGATGCTTATGAACATATCGAATATGTAATCACATCATGATTTAATTTTCTTAATTTAGAGATCTAAGATTTCGGGAGAAGGTTAGTCTTTATTTATTAGCAATTCTATCATAGGGATCTAATACTTCGAGAGGAGATTAGTCTATTATCGTTTTTTGAGTTGAGAACTATTTTCATTTGTTAATCCTGCTTGTCAACTTGAACTTCAATCCTGAATACCTGTGGGATTTCCATATTGCCTAGCATTTTAGTTTATTGATTTACATTCGTTTTTAATTATCGCTTTCTATATTCAATCGTTTGAAAACAATCTTTCTTTTATTTCTGTCTTACCTAGAATCGACTTTAGAACTGAGAGCCCACTTTTTAGTCCTTGTGGGATTCGACCATTTACTATACTATAGTGATATGTTCTATGCAGTGTACCTGTAGGAATTAAAACATGAACCTATCACCTAGCGACATGCGTGCTCGCAATATCGTCACATTATACAACTAACTCAGAAACTGTGACGCTTTCGTAGTTCCGGCATGAGTGTCCGACCCACCGCCACAACTTACAACTCACTTAGAGATTGTGACGCTTTACAGTTTAACGACTGTTAGCGATTCCGGCCTCATAAGAATTTACATGTCCCTTCCAGACGTAAGTGACCCGTCGATCTGAGTTAGCTAAACGGGTACCGGTCGCCAGCCAACTCTCCGGTTCATATACACACCATGGCCATTGTCCCACAAGCATCACATCAAGGCAACTGACATAACAACATGGCCTGGTTCTCACACGATGCTCCGCCAAAAATCACACATCAAAGATTAATCACACAACTAACCTATGGTGAGTTGGATTAACATCTTATATTCTTTATCAAGTTCATATACTTTAATACACACATATAATACACAAAATTTATTTACACACATACACATTTTAATCCAAAAATATAATAGTATAAATGCTAAATGGTCTTTAAGAAAATTATTGAATTCAACCTTCACCTTAGCTTAGCTTAGGTTGAGGTTCGAGTTCTGTAAACTCGGAGTCTAAAACTAAAACATAGATCCTTTGGTTTATCAGAATTGTTTCAATCTAATTTAAATGATTAATCAATCATTAAATGAATGGAATAATTTATCATTTAACTTTTGAATTAATTAATCAACTTTAGAAAGTTAACCCAACTAATTCATAACTAAATAATAAATTAAAAATTTAGGAAAATAAATTTAAAATCTCAAAATAATTAACTATATTTAATAATTAATTATTAAATCCGAAAATAAATAAAGTAAAATAAGTAAAATAATTAATTAATTAATCAAAAATTAAATAAATACATTAATAAACAAAAATAATTAATTAATATTTCATAATTAATTATTAAATACGAAAATAAATAAATAAATTCTAAAATTAAAATTTAAAATACCAATAATTTAACTTTGTTAAATAATTAATAAATTTTAAAATAAATATATAAATTAATAAATTAAAAATAATGATTATTTAATATTTAATTAATAAAAACGAAAATAATTAAATAAAATCTAAATCTAAATTTAAAATAAAAATAATTATTTAAATTATTAAATAATTATCAATTTACTAAATAAATGTTTAAATTTGAATTAATTAATTATTTTCATAATTATTTAATTAAATCCTAAAAATAAGTATAAATATCTTAAGTTCAACAATAATTAGTTATCTTTTATAATCAATTGAAAATTAATCAGAAAATTACATATAAAATTAAGTTCCATTTTTAAAAAACTAATATAGAAAATTAACTAATTAATTTAAGAATTAATTAATTAATTAATAATAATTTTAGAAAAGTAAAATAAAAAAATAAAAGAACAGGAACGCTTCTTTTACAGGAGGATGGAATCTGGATTCTCATCTTTCTGAAAAGAAGAAGATGAAAGATTTTGATAGGGAAAATGATTCCTTGATGATGGAGATGGATTACTGCGATGATGATTGCCAGAAACTGACAACCATTGATCAACAACTGATTCAGAAAGAGATCTAATGAAAGAAAAAGATATGATAGAAAGAGAGGAGGAGGAAACAACTCATTGTGATGATGAGGTTGTCTCGGCGGTGGCTCTACAGTGGTGGTGGCGATCGGCGGTGAAGAAGGAGGAGGAAGAAGACTTGGTGACTGAGAGAGAAAAGGAAAAGAACGTTCTTTGTAAAAAGAGATTTATGAGACTAATGAATGAGAAACTAGGTTTTTCTCCTTTTAATACCTCCTTTTGGCTAGTGGGCTTTGGGTTTGGACCGAAATTTTCTTGGTCTGGTTTTGGGATGTAACATGGGTGACCTCCGATGGACCAGGTAGTGAGCTCTTAGCAGAATTTTGACTTGCGAACTCATGCGCATGTCGTCCTCAAAATGGGAAATGACACTACTCAATTCTAACATTATTTCTTTGAGAATTAGATCTTTGGCGAAGTATTGGATCATTTTTGTCCTTATGGTTGTTGGGATTTTGGTTGATCTTCTCATGGGATTACTTCAAACGAATTTTGAGGAGAGGATTTTGATTTCGAAGCTAGATAATTGATGGAAATCCCAACAGTCCCTAATATTTTTGGCTTTATTTGGATTTATCTCTTTCATCATCATTTTAATTATTTTCTTTTAAATTCGAATTTCAAAAGTATAGGTGGGATTAGTTATCATTGCTCCTATAAAAGTAACTCTCTACTCCCGAGGCAATTATTTTCACGTCTCTCCTCTTCAAGTGATGAAAACTGTTGTTTTCCACTTCACACTCAACCGCCACGCCTCTCTCTCTCCAAGTTGTGATAAGGTCAAATTCCCTTTATGTCTCACCTCTCCAATTTCTATTAGGGTTTCCAGTTTATTCCTCAAATTTCCATCTCCACCATCCGAACTTCTTTCGATTTTCCTAGGTTTTCTTCACCCTTTCTCTTTCTTCTCTAATTTCTTTTCCGTCTCGGCTTACTCATCATGTCGAAACAACTCGAACTTCGCTCCCGAAGCAGGAGCTCTTTGTCACATCTTGCGGCCAGTGCCAGCACTGGAACTCCTGCACAAGATCCAGGGCAGTCGCAACTCCGAGGATCATATCCTTCTCCGACTCTCTATCGAATGTCGCGTCTGTGGCGTTGATTTGGGAGCAATTTGATTTCCCTTCTGACATCAGGTTATTGATACCTGAACCTGGGCAATTCCCTGACTGCCCTCCTCCTGGTTTTGTCACCGTTTATGAAATTATCTTCTGAATATGTGGGTTCCGTTATCCAGTTCCCGAGTTGCTGGTCCAATACGCGCGTCATTGGGGAATGACTTTGAGCCAGCTGATGCCAAAGGGTATTCAGCATGCGATTTTCTTGATGGTGCAGGCGAGAGAGAACGAGTTCGAGTTAGGTTGTGATATGCTGAAGGAAGTTACCCATATAAAAAGGGGCCCGAAAGACGGCTCATGGTACCTTGCAAACAAACCCAAATAGGGATTTGTAACCGGAAAGACACCTAAAGACGAGACCGATTGGGACATATTCTACTTCTTCTTGGAAATCAACAATTTATCTTTCAGGACCAAGTGCCCTAGTGATTTGCAGTCCTGGTGTTCCAGGGAGATTGGTGTGATCTAGTTTTGATTTTATCCCTTCTCACTTTCATTAATTTGCTCTTACTTGCCATTGAATGGCCGTTTCTGATCTGTATGATTTCGTGTTTCTAATATTTTTGTTTCGTGTTTATTTTTCATTCCTACACCTGGTTAAAGTTGAGGACCCCTCCGAGGAATATTCTAGGAATCGGGACCTTTTGGAATTCAACAGGTTGAACGATTAGAGCACATTCAACAGAGAAAGAGTTTCTCGTAGTTGGCTTCCTTTAGAACCATTATCCGAATCATCCTCAAGTAAGAAATCGAGTTAACATGTTTCCGATTTTTGCTTTGTCTGACTTATCAGATGATATCACGCAGATAACCCATATTTGAATCAACTTACCGCAATGAAGAACTCAAAACCCTACTGTGAGGCGCGTAAGATCAGGGGCTCTAAGGGGGGCACCCAACTCAGTTAACCCAGGAGGCGAGCACGGGACCCAAGTGCCTAAGGAAAGTACCCAAATGGATGTTGATACAATTGAGGTCTCTGACTCATCGCGTGACAACTCTCGTAGAGAAAAGATAATTAGTTCATGGAAGAAAGCTTCTCGTCCTCCTCTGATTCGCCGTATCGCGTCATTCGGAAGCTCCAGCTGAAAAGAAAGCTCGGGTGCAAAAGTCTTCAACAGTCGGGGCTCATGATTTTGGTGGTTTCTCTTTCAGCTTCACTTATTTTTTAGGAGGGATATCTCTGCGCTGAACTAATTTCCAAGCTCCGACTAGGTGGACCCAAGGTGTACGACCACATGTCGCTTTTAGTGTAAAAGGAGTACACTGAGTGGGCTCGTTCCCATGTTGAGGTATGGGCGTTTGTGTGCTACTTGTGCTGTATATGAATTAATGCTTTTAGTTAATAAATGTACTCTGTTATGGGCATACCGCAGCTCTAGTGAACCGCCTGGTAGAAGTCTTGGATGACGAACTCAAAAGAGCAAAGAAAAATTTTGGCGTCGAGCTGGTTGCTAATGCGACGGATTGGGCTGACAAAGCCATCTCCAAACTGAAAATTGTTGTGGGCAAGGTTCAGGTGTTGACTGAATAAAACGGTAAATCAAAAGTCAAGGTTGTTGAGCTTGAGAACCTGAGGAGAAGAGACGCTGGAAGAATGAACGAGGAGGTGATCCGTTACGACAAAGCCAAAAAGAAGCTGAAAGATGATGTGGCGAGCATGGCCAAAGAGTTGATGAGCGTCCTCGAGGAGGTATGTGATCAGGTCGCATAGAAGGTGAAATAGAAGGAGAATGAACTGAACGAGAGGTTTGCAAGAAGGATGGACTGGGAAAAGGAAAATTTGTTAGCGAACGGGTCTATCATGAGAAATTGGTGCAGGTGGAGCAGATAAAGGAAAACTTGGAACTGATTAACATCTTGCTCCAGGGGTAATCCACATTGGAATCCAAGAAGAAATAGCTGGAAGCGGATCATGTGGCCTTTACCAAAGAGCTAGAAATGTTGGATTTGAAAGAACAGAACGTGGAGAAGGGCTGGGTGGCATCGCCGACCGTCTCCGACTTGAGTGATCAGCCAGGTGAAGCTTCTGACTTGAACTTAGTCTACATGATTAACCCTTATTTCTATAATTTCCCTCTTTTTGTTCCAGCTGCGGAAGTTGGCGTTGATGTGGAGAAAGAGGGAGTTCCCGCTGAGGAAACCGCAGGTGGTAACGCTGCTAAGGAGGCTATGAACAGTGAGGCCGCCAAAGAAGCTAACATAAACGTGGGTGGAGTGTTGGACAATGCTGTTGAGGTGGCAGTCCGTATAGGGGAAGTTGTGGATGTGGCGAGGAAAGAAGCCCTAAAGGGCAATGATGATGATCCAGCTGGGGCAGAGTGATCGTTTGCAACTTCCTCTTTCCTTGCTCTTTGAATTTCCTTTAAATCTGTTTAAATTTGAACATGGTTGTCTGGGGAGGATTTCACCCATTCCTTTTGATTTCTTTGAATTTGGATCCCGAGAGGGCTTTAATCTAAAACTTTAAGTTCGTTTAATTTATGTGAGTATTTGGGTTTACGTCCTCTTGTTCATATAGCTTGTTTGGTTAAATGATATTTGAAGTGTTTATTTAGCAGAAACCCGCATATTTAACATCGAGCTTATTGTCATATGGCGGCATGCTTATTTGATAGATAAAATGTTAAATGAATGATAGATATTTCAGTCGTTAAAGATGTTTTGTCAGACGTTTCAATGCATTGTTGCGAGACGAGGCTCGGCTTTAGCGCTTATACCTTGCTGAGGGTTGCTCAAGCTGATACCCGCTGGGGGGTGTGCTATGTATTGTATGACTGGCCAGGTCATACAATGTACATGTGTGGATAATTGTTTGCGTTTTGAGTGTTGTGTTATGAAAATGAGTAATTAAGGGTTTGGATGGTGTTTAGCGGTCTAACGTACATGCTGGATACAATGTAGTATTCTCCCCTCGGTTTCATCTGAATATTGGTAGATAGGACAAGCGAAAGCGATAGAAAGCCCTGTGGGTGGTTGGGGTGCGGGGATGTTGTCCTTGTACTCTGAGTGTCGCTTGCTGGATGGCAAGTAGCCCCCGATTGGGACAGCTGGGTCGAAGTAGAAAGGACGAATACATCTCCTCCATTTTTTGAGAAATGGGGTGGGCTGGATCGGGGTGTAAGGAACGAATACATCTCCCCCATTTTTTTTTGAGAAAAATTAATAAAGGAAAAAGGACGGGCTGGGTCGGAGTGTAACAGATGAATATATCTCCCCCATTTTTTGAGAAAAATTAATAAGGGAAAAAGGGAAGTGCCAAATTATGCATGATTTGATAAATATAGCTGAACTCCCTAAACAAAGTTGCCTACGTACCCCTGAAACGGGGATCAAGCCTGGTCGTAGTTCACTGAGTTGGTATTACAACGTGCGTAAGTAAAAAAAATTGGACTAGAACAATTCCTTAAAGCTTAAGAGTAGAATTTCTGCAAATGTTGAACATTCCATGGATGTCTCTCCTCGTTTTCACTTGCGTCCTCCAATTCGTAAACTCCCGGTTTGATGACTTTGGTGATCTTGTATGGCCTTTCCCATTTGATTCCTAGTTTTCCTGCATTCTTCTCTGCCCTTTTAGGGAACACTTCCCGCAGTACCAGCTCCCCCTTGGAAAATCTTCATTGCAAGATCTTCTTGTTATAAAAACGAGATACGGCGTTATGGTAGTTTTGTAGTCTTATGGATGCCTAGTCCCTTCTTTCATCGACGTGTCCGCTACATCAATAAGCATCTGGTCATTTTGTTCTGTGTTTTGAGGTGCTAGTTCTCATCTCAGGCTTGGTACTTCCGTCTCAGCTGGTATTACTGCTTTGGTACCGTACACTAAGGCGAATGGGGAATCGTTAGTTCCCCTCCTGGGTGTTGTCCAGTATGACCAAAGTACCCCTTCTAATTCCTCAGCCCATCTTCCTTTTTTTGTGTCTAGTCTCTCTTTAAGCCCGTCCAATATTGTTTTTTTTTTGCGGCCTCAGCCTAGTCGTTGGCTTGGGGGAAATATGGGGTCGAGTAGGTTAGATTGATTCTCATCCTTTCGAAAAATTTTTTGTACCTATCTGATGAGAATTAAGGGTCATTGTTAGTATGTAATTCATAGGGGATCCCTTGACGGCAGATGATATTTTTCCAGATGAAAGATTCCACGTTCTCGGATTTGACCTTGGCAAATGATTCAGCTTATATCCATTTAGAGAAATAGTCGGTTAAGACGAGGAGGAAACGCTTCTGTTTCGACCTATGCATGGGACCTATTACGTTCATGGACCATCGCATAAAGGGATATGGTGTAGTGATGATTTACATATCTTCGGTAGGTCGGTATATCAATGGTGCATGTTTGTGGAATTTTTCGCACTTTAGAGCGTGTTTTTTGCAATCCGTGATCATAGTTTGCCAGTAGTAACCATAACGTTTGATCTTGAATGCTAGCGTTCTGCCTCCTGAGTGATTTCCGCATGCTCCATCATATACCTCCCTTATAATCTTTTTTGTTTCATGTCCGAAGATGCATTTTAGCAGAGGGCCTTGCACACTCCATTTGTAAAGGTTCCCATCTAACTGGGTGTACCTTGCGTTTTTGGCCTTGAGCTTCCTTGCGTCCCATTTCTTTGGTGGAAACATCCCGTCAGTGATGTATGCAAGTATCTCAATTCTCCAGTCTATCTCTGCTTCGACTTCATCTGCCTCCATTGGGACCTCGTCTTCCTCGACGTCCTCAGGATCCGGATTTGCGTTGTACTCTTTAACTGTCTCTTTCACGATGCAGGTTATCTTAGGAATGGAGATGCTAGGTTTATTGATGGTTTCGACTGGTATGACCCTAGTCCTCTGAGGATATGTGGTCCAGGCCAAGGCGTCAGTGGGCGTATTTTCCCCCTTGGGAATTTTGATCAGGTCGAACTCCACAAAACCTTTAGAAAGATTTTTTTCCATGTCCTAATATGCTTCCATTCTGTTGTCCCTTGTCTCATACTCGACCACTAAATTGGCTTAAGACCAGCTGAGAATTGCAGTAGGCGGTAACCCGTGTTGCCTTGATTGCCGCTGCCAGAGGCAGGCCGACGATCATTGCTTCGTACTCAGTTTCGTTTTTTGACGCAGTGAAGTTCAATCTTAATGATTGTTCAATCATCTCCCCTGTTGGGGTGAGTAACCGGATTCCAACTGCTGAGCCATGTTTTGAACTTGCCATATCAACATAGAGGGACCATCGTGCTTCGTTCGGTTCAGACACGGTATCCATCTCAGGGAGTAATTCAATCAGGAAATCCGCTAGGACTTGTGATTTTGCGCCAGTCCCACTTTTGAATTCTATGTCATGCTCGCTGAGTTTGACTGCCCATTCGGAAAGTCTCCTGGATTAGTTGGGACTGTGTAGAATCGTCCATAGCGGTTGATCTGAATATACGACGATTAAGTGCGATTGGAAGTAGGACCGCAACTTCCTTGCTGAGTGCACTACTGCTAGGGCTAATTTTTCTATCGTCGGGTATCTCTTCTCCGCATTGTCTAAGATTTTGTTGAGGTAGAAAATTGGTTTTTGGTTACGAAGTTCTTCGCGTACAAGGACCGAACTGATTACGTATGGCGATATTGCGATGTAGAGGAATATGGTTTCTCCTTCTTGTAATTTTGATAGGACGGAAGGCGTCATCAGGTAGGTTTTTAGGTCCCTAAATGCTAGCTCGCACTCTTCGTTCCAAATAAATTTTTTATTTCCTTTGAGGAGATTATAAAATGGAAGGCATTTATTGGTTGATTTTGGTATAAAATCGAGTTAAAGCTGCTATACGGCCTGTCAGCCTTTGTACCTCTCTTGTGTTGTTAGGTGACGACATCCTTAGCAGGGCGTTGTTCTTCTTGGGGTTCGCCTCGATTCCTCTCACCAAATAGCCTTGGAATTCTCCTGAGGTCACTGCGAAAGTGCACTTAGCTAGGTTCAGCTTTATTCCGTAGGTGTTCAGTATTTGGAAATAGGTGCGCAAGTCGCCCACGTGATCATCTTCATCGGATGACTTGACAAGCATGTCGTCTATGTAGACTTCCATCATCTTGCCCAACTCTTCTGAGAACATCTTGTTGACCAGTCGTTGGTAAGTGGCGCCAGCATTTTTCACGCTGAAGGGGATCACCTTGTACCAGTAAATGCCTCTATCTGTGGTGAAAGCTATTTCTGCCTATCGTCTAGGTGCATAAGTATTTGGTTGTAACTGGAGAAGGCGTCCATGAACAAGAGCAGTTTGTAACCTGATGTGGCTTTGACTTGCTGGTCTATGTTCAGTAGTGGGAAATTGTCTTTGGGACATGCTTTGTTCAGATAGGTGAAGTCGATACATACTCTCTGTTTCCCATTATTTTCCTTGACCGCTACAGGGTTCACTAGCCACTCCAGATACACGCCTAACAACCTTTCCACCTAATCTCGGACCGCCTGAGCTTGTTCTGCACCAAGTTTGTGTTTTTTATGCTTAACTGGTTTGTAGATTGGGTATGCGTTTAGCTCGTGGAACATAATGTCTAGGCTTATTCCGGGCATGTCCATCATGTTCCAGGCGAAAGTGTGTTTGTTTTCGTTGAGGAATTGGATCAACTCTTCTTTTATGTCCCTTCTTAGCGTTGACCCTATTCTGATGCAGCGTTCTGGGTATCCCGGGTAAATGCAATACTATGTCACTTCATCAAGCTTGGGCTCCTTGTATACCGGCTCCACGAGTGGGGCTGACTCCCCGATCTGTAATTGCTATAAAGCCCCTCAAGCTTAAGCTCAGTGAGATAGCAGGCTTGGATTGACCTATGGCTTCCTTTGATTATTTTGATCCCCTCCTTAGTAGGAAATTTAACGCATTGATGGTAAGTAGAGGGTACGACTTTCATTTCATTTATCCAGGGTGTCCCTAGGATTGCGTTGTATATTGCTGGTCTGTCCATTACCGTAAATTCGACCATCCTTGACACTCATTTTGTATACATATTCAATTTGATTGTTCCGATCGTCATAGAAGTTTTGCTTGTAAAAATGGTTAATGGCGCAGGAGGTCCTTCGATCCGCGATAGGTCTATATCCATTTTAGTTAGAGTATCCTTGAAAATTAGATCCACTGAGCTCCCTGTGTCTATGAGTATTCTTGCGATCTCATATTCCTCTAGGATGAGGTCGATGACCAGTGGGTCGGCATGAGGGACGTCGAGCCTGATGATGTCCATCTCGTCGAACTGGATAAATTCCCCTACCTCCTGAGGCCTGATTTTCCATTTCTCGCACGAGGCCGTCCTGCATCCGTTGGTTTTGATTGTGGTTACCGAATTGAGGTCGAATTGATGGTTGTCCATGATCATATTAATCTTTTTCTTGAACGGCGGGGTTGGTACCATCTGAGGTAATTCTTCTCGAGTTTGTTTTAGTGGACTAGATTCTTCATTCTGCTCGTTTGTCTCTTGTTGGGAACTTGCTGCCTTTGCCTTGCTGGGATCCACCAATTCCCCGGATTGGTATTTTTTGAAGAGCAAGGATTTGAAGCTTCCGCATTCCTTGGTGGATTAGTCTTCTTGGTTGTGGTACTCGCAATGTTTCTTAACGTTCCCTTGCTCCTCAGATCGCTTCCATTGGTTCCATGGTCCCCCTTTTGGTTTCCGGCGAAGAAGGTTTAATTTCCCGCTGGCGAGCTGCGCCTTGGGGCAGATGGCTGGTTCAGCAAGTTCTTCTCCCGAATTATTTTTCGTATCTCAATCATGTCTTCTTCTATCTGCATGAATACATTTAGTCTGTGTAATGCGTCATCGATGGTAGCCGAAGAATTCAGTATTACGTCCTTTTAGAATTCTGATTATCCCCAGACTGTGATCTTGAGGGTGGCAATAGCGGCATTATCGATGACCACTACTCTGGATATCACCTCCTTAAATTTGCCGATAAATTATCGGAGGGGTTCATTTTGACCCTGAGGCATGCTCCACATGTTTGCATCCGAGATATCCTTTTCGATGTACACCGAGTAGTATTTCAGGAACATCAAGCTCATTAAGTTGAGACTGTGGATTTAGCCCTCATGTAGTCGCGAGAACCAAGTGAGTGCTTGTCCTTGGAGATGTTCGTTGAAAAGTCGACAATATCCTGCATCCTTTTCGTGTTCGTCAAACTGTGCCCAACTGACTGCGATGCGGAAGGCCATCATTTATGCGTTGGGATCATTTTTCCTTCGTAGAAAGGGATTTTAATTTTTATGGGGTTTTGCACTTTAGCGTTCTTTATATGTGGTGCGTGCGGACTGCGGAGCGTTTCTTCCATTAATCGGTCCAGTTCGGGGGCTGAGCTGATGGCTTGGTGGACCTTGGAATTCATTTGTCTCACGGTCTCCTGGAGGGAATTTTTCATCTCTTCTATTTCTCTGGTTGAGTGCTGAGGTCGCCTGTCGGGTCGTGAGAACTGGATGCCTCCATCATCCTCGTATTTTTCTGATTCTCCTTTGGAGCTTTTGGACAGGTTGTGGTGGTTTCTTTCGTCACCTGATACCTTAGGGCTCGCAGTGCGGCTTGGTTGTTCTTGGTCGTCGTGGGACTAGTTACCTTTTGGGTAAGATTGTTCCCCTTCCATATCGCACATTTGGTGGGGTTTCTGTGGCGTCAGAGTGATGTTCATGTGTTTTAACTGAGCATTGAGTCAGAGTGAAAATGCAATCGGGTATCATCGAGAAGAGTTCCTGGTCAGTCGTCTTTGTGAGGAGGTTGCCCGATCAAGGCGTTTGGTAATCGCCTTGGTTTGGTCTGCGAATTCCTTTTCCATTTTATCGAGCCAGTCGAGCAGGGACTAGTCAGGGCGTCGTGCGTCTCCAAATTTTCGGACATAGATTGCACGGATTGGCGTAATGCCTGGATGGTGCTAGCATAGTCATCTGGTTGTTGCGGAATGTTTTCGGCCATGATGATGTCGGATTTGGTTGCGTTCTTCCTTCTACGTCAGAAAATTTTTAGCTCTCCCCACAAACGGCGCCAATTTGTGGATGTCTAAATCCATAAAACTAATTTGTTCTTTTTCCTTAATGAGGAGTTCGATAATTTTCGTTTGATAAGAAAAATACACAACAAAAATTTGAAAGAAAGACTTTTTATTAATTTTTCGAGATGATTACACTTATATTTCGAATTATGTGAACACTCAAAGAATTTGCCAAAAATATCCTGCTCTTCTTTCTTATCTTTTCTTTTATATTGCATCGATCCAGCTCGGGTTGTTTTGATCTTCTCGGTCAGTTGCCCTTCTTTTTCTCCTACTTTCTCAGTTATTCCCCTCAAAATCAGAACCGCTTGGACCTGATCGTTACGTGCTCGGGATGCGTCTATATCTTCCTCATTCGGACTTTGTGCTGGGTATTCTATTATCTTTTCAATAGACTCAGGTAGAAAACTTGCACAGTTAGTCCTTTCGTACTCAATTTTCCCGAGGTCGACCTTTGGGGTAACATTGGCTAAGGCGAGATTATGCTGAGGGGATTCAGACACTAACACACTGGCCAAGTCGTCTTCTCCGTTCACTGTTGCTTCTCTCTTCCTGTTCTTCTTCTAGTTTTGAGCAGTTCGATACCGTCTAGGTCTTGGTTGGTTGGTCTCAGATCAGTAAATCTAGTTCCAACTTTTGGTCCTAGGTTGTGTGTGGTTGATCTTGTTATCTTTAGAAGTGTGTTTATTGGTTTTAGTTATGGTTTGGCTAGGTGTAGCTCCTTGTGCTAGTATTCTGCTGCCTTGGTTTTACTGTTTCTCCGTCGGTTAGTGTTTTGTTGCTTCGTTTTGCTTCCTCTCGATGCGGTTATATAGTTTATTTGTTTTTGTGTTTCTATGGGTTAGTCTGGCTTGTGGTCTGAGACTTTTGGATCCGAGACTTGGTTAGTCTTGGTGGTTTGTTTGTCTTGGTAGTGTAGCTTTCGGATTGGTAAAGTATTCTATCTTGTTAGGCTTAGTTCCTTGGGTTGGTTTCTGGGTTTGGCTTTCTGTGCTCGTGCTTTTTTTTCAGTTTGTGGCTTAGCTCGGATCGGTCTTTCATCCTCTTGTGATGAACCAGATAGGCGTCTGTCTTATCAGTTTCTTTTGCTAGAATTTTTGGTGAGGTTTAGTTCGCGATCTGGTGGTTTCTTGCCTTCTTTCTACCTACATCAACATTTCCGGCATCGGTAATATTTACGGTTTCAAACCTCTTTAGAGGTTTCGTGTGTGCCTTTCTCATGAAGTGTAATGTTTTATCTTATGAAGTCTACTGATTACCAGTGAGGACGAGTAGCAGTTTTCCGGAGGTCTTGTATCCTCGGTCTTGTGAGTTTACTCGAAATTCTGATTTTTTGCATATAAAAGCTAAAATTATCCTTTGAACATTGTTTGGTCTTGATCGGTTTAGCTTTCCCTTAGGTCGAACTAAGCTTTCTAAGATTTATTTGAGTTTTCATAGTCAAATTTTCTGGAGTTGTATGATATTTATTATCCCTATTTTAATAGATATATGATATCTCTTATCTCTATTTTATAAGTTGAAAAACTTGGATGACAAAAGGAAGATTAAAGTTAAACGAAACCAATGTCAAACTTGTGTTGCTTTTGCAGACTCGTTCTTCTTAAAATAAAAATAGAGAAATTTTTTTGTTAAGCCATAAAGGGCTGGTAATGTTTGTGGAAATGCCACATGGGCCGAGACTTTTCCGACATGCCATAATCGTGTGGCATTGGCCCAACTGGCCATTTACGGTTGTACCCCGGAT
>OVBE01007195.1:0-18788 GCA_900406425.1 Iberis pinnata
TTACGTTTACATTTCAGCTGATTGGGATAGTTGTCCGGTGACTAAATCCAAACCAATCTTGAAAATGAACTTGATCAAAGCTCAATCGATGAATGTAAAAGAGAAGAAAGTGAATCTACGATGCTGAGATCGTAGATTCAAAGATCAATGAAGGAAAGAAAAATTTTGTTGCATAAGTCGTTAGAGAGAGAATGTAGATGATAATGCTCTGATACCATATGAGTAAATAAATCTCATTTTCATTAAATATGCAAACTATACAATTGGAAGTTTATATACAAGTAAACCAAAATCTAAACCATAAACCAAAATCAAAATCTAATCTATAAGGATATGGTTTATACTATACCGTTGAACAATTACTAAAAGAATAGAAAATATATTAATATACTATAATAAAGTCTTAGAACATGTGCATCGCAAACTCTTAATGAGGTTTTAGGGACTAGGTCCCACAAAATAACTAAGAAATCTCTTCTCCCTTCTCTTAAATTGGATCCGATTTTTGCTTAAATCGTTGGCCCCACTGACACGTAGCGACCCACGATTGGTTAGGTGTTTAATTTTTTTAAATTTTTTTAAATGATGAATAAAATTCACCTAAGAATTTTTTTTTATCTCTAAACAATGTTCATGGTCTTACACCATCTTTACTTTTTTGGGGTTTTCATGTAGTAGTGGTGCTTTTGATCCATCACCTCATGTGGGCATGATGTCATATGTTGCCTTCGTGTACAAAAGCAAGCAATGAATTTAGCTTTTAATTTATTTTTTTACAATAATATGTATGAGTAACCATACATATTATTTTAACCTGTAAACAAACTATATAGAATCCAAGACCAAGAAAAGTTTATGGTTTTTAAAATTTCAAGATCAAAACTGATAATAGACGAATACGAAGATCCAATTTTCCGTGAACTATTTGTGAACCATGGATTCAAGAGTTGTAGTATGTTGGCCGAGATATAATAGATGAACATAATCCCAAAATATCAATCTGATAGCAGAAAGAAACTTAGCATTTGCTAACATATAGTCATATATAAGCCCACATTATATAGTAAATAATTAAGCTTCAATTGCTTGCTGAACCTGTGAAAACCTGCTCCGGGCCGGTCCGTAAGATCCACTTTGCATGGCTACAAAAGCTTTTAAGACTAAAAGGCCTAAAGAGTGACCGACCATTATGATAGATATTTATAATATTTCAAAGCTTTAAATCATTTTCCAGTAGACCAGCGATAAAGTTACTAATAATCATGGTTAGAGCATATAAATTATATTAAAATAAAAGATTGGCCGGTAGATAAAATAATGATATTTAATTTTGACCGTTTTTGTTCATTAAGTAAAATAATGGTATGATATGATTATTGATAATTCTTCTGTTACGATTTTTATGGGGCCACTTGTATAGTCAGTGTCAAGTGACTAAGTGAGCAACCTCAATACCTCGCACTATCTAAGATTAATATACACCCTTAACTCTTAAGGCTGAGAATTTATACCGAACCAAAATTACCAAACCGATATTAAGGTAATTCGGTTTGATTTTAATTTTAAGCATGAAACCAATCGGATTAATTTTTTAAAAAATCGAGTATGTATCGGTTCGGTTCAGTTCACATAAACCTAATTTATTTTACGCTGCACATAAAAAAAAAGCAGACAATGTTTTTTTTATTTCTCATATTCTTCTTCATTTCTTCTTGTTCTTCCTTTATTTTCTTTAGATTCGTATTCGTTCTTGCTTCTGATTTTATCTTCATCATCTTACGTCTTTTTTGCTGTCATCTTTTTCAATTATGTTTTTTGTTTAAAATAATATCGATTTTGTCTCTAGGATTTTCATCTTCTTTATCTTCTTCTTGTCTTTTTGTTTTCATTTAGGTTTTTGTATTGTGTAGATTTGTAGATTGATATGTAATCGGACATTTCAGGTTTGAAATCCCGAATGTGAACCGAATTAGTCATTTTCATTTTGGTTTTCAAATATTTTCCTTTATTTTTGGAAAAGATTAGAAAATCCGAACCGAGAACCGAACTGTTTTGAAATTTTTGATTTATGAAAAAACCGAAAAAGTGATCCGAATTTGTATGATAAAACCAAAATCGCAGACCTATGCACCATAGTCCTCGATTTGTAAAGATGTTTATAATCATGGAGGATAGAACTGTTTAGGTTATTTGCATGTCAAATAATTTTCACTATGTCACTGACAATAATTAAAGGTTTGTTTAAGTTGCAAGTGTGACAAGATCACAACAACTGATTTATATAATAATAACATAAAGTAATCTATCTACCTTATCCTTTTATAAACATCACTCACTAATCACTATTACAACTCATTCGAAGACAGAAGAACCGAAAAATGTTTATTTTTTAATTAAAAAAAAAACAAAATCAATAATTGACAAAATTGTAATTTCCCAAAAATATCCCTAAACACTTATTACCTTTGTTTTATTTTCTCTTATACCAACCGAAATTTAATCGGTACCCTTACAAGTTTCTTCAAAGTTTATTTAATTTTCTAATCGTCTCGAGAAGCTACGCACACAGAGAAGTTTATTCTTACGAGCCAAATCAGTTTCCATTCGAATTTTTTTTTTCCCGGGAAAAAATGAGAGAAATCCTTCATATTCAAGGTGGTCAATGCGGTAACCAAATCGGAGCTAAGTTCTGGGAGGTGATTTGTAACGAACATGGGATTGATCCAACGGGAAAGTACAATGGCGACTCCGATCTTCAGCTTGAGCGAATCAATGTCTATTACAATGAGGCAAGTGGTGGAAGGTACGTACCACGCGCTGTATTGATGGATCTGGAGCCTGGAACTATGGACTCTATCAGATCTGGTCCCTTTGGACAGATTTTCAGGCCAGATAACTTCGTTTTTGGCCAATCCGGCGCCGGAAACAACTGGGCCAAGGGTCATTACACTGAGGGAGCTGAATTGATCGATTCCGTTCTCGATGTTGTTAGAAAGGAGGCTGAGAATTGCGACTGCTTACAAGGTAAGACGGAATCATTTCTCCTTTACATGTTTCTTCTTCGATCAGCTTCAATATTGTTATTAATTGTTTCAGCTCAAAATGTTTAGAGCAGTGAATTTGATGGTCGTCTTGTTGAATCTCTTGAACGAATCTTGTTTAAAGGATTTGTGGCAGTGATGAGAAATTGAGAATCATAAGATCTATTGCTTTTATCTTTTGAAGAGAAAGCACTGTGACATATTATGTAATTTTCTTGATTAGGGTTTCAAGTTTGTCACTCTTTGGGTGGAGGAACTGGCTCTGGTATGGGAACCCTTCTTATCTCCAAGATAAGGGAAGAGTATCCAGATCGTATGATGCTCACATTTTCAGTTTTCCCATCTCCTAAAGTCTCTGACACTGTCGTGGAGCCATACAACGCTACTCTCTCTGTGCATCAGCTTGTTGAAAACGCTGATGAATGCATGGTTTTGGACAATGAAGCTCTCTATGATATCTGCTTCCGCACCTTGAAGCTAGCCACTCCAACGTGTAAGTAATTTCTTGTTCTTGCATCATTTGACCTCTAGTTGCGTTTAAAAGGATGATATATTTCATCAAATGCCAGTTATATTGGAGATTAAGTATGAAGTTACTGATCATTATATAAACAAAAGATAGAAGGTTTTGTTGCCCTAGGATATCACAAAATAGAATCTAGAACTCGTTTTTTGATAATGCTTCCTGAAAGTAATCTAGTTTAGATTTATCTCTCAGATTAATAAACAAATCCTAGTGGTATTAAGTGGGTTGGTCTCCTGCCCTTGTCACTTGCAAGATAAATGTAGTCTTATAAAGGTTATCTTTCTTCTCACTGAAAAACAACTTCAAAACAATGTTTAATTGTTAGCTTACATATTTTTATTTTTTTGAACAACCAAGCTTTACTTACCAGTAACTGATTTCTGGCTTGGTCATTTGCAGTTGGAGATCTAAACCACCTGATCTCTGCCACAATGAGTGGTGTCACATGCTGTCTTCGTTTCCCTGGTCAGCTTAACTCCGATCTCCGCAAGCTTGCGGTCAACCTAATCCCGTTTCCTCGTCTCCATTTCTTCATGGTTGGTTTTGCACCTCTCACATCCCGTGGCTCGCAGCAATACCGTGCCTTATCAGTGCCTGAACTTACTCAACAAATGTGGGATGCCAAGAACATGATGTGTGCAGCTGACCCAAGACACGGACGTTACTTAACCGCATCAGCAATGTTCCGTGGCAAAATGAGCACTAAAGAAGTGGACGAACAGATGATCAATGTCCAGAACAAAAACTCTTCATACTTCGTTGAATGGATCCCCAACAATGTCAAGTCTAGTGTCTGCGACATTCCTCCAAAGGGTCTCTCAATGGCATCCACTTTTATTGGTAACTCGACTTCGATTCAAGAGATGTTTAGACGGGTGAGCGAGCAGTTCACGGCAATGTTCAGAAGAAAGGCTTTCTTGCATTGGTACACAGGAGAAGGAATGGATGAGATGGAGTTTACTGAAGCAGAGAGCAACATGAATGACCTTGTTGCTGAGTATCAACAATACCAGGATGCTACAGCTGATGAGGAGTATGAAGAGGAAGAGGAAGATGAAGAGGAGCTCAATGCTTGAGACTTACTCTTATCTTTAAATGAGTTTGTACCAAAAGAATATATAGTCTTTGTATTTGCTGGCTTTGATTGCTCTTTGTCTGTTCTTTACGGAATTGTTTCGGGTGTACATTGTAATGAAAGCTAATTCGTGGGTGTGTCTATAAACAGAAGATGAGGTTTTGCTGTTTGGTCCTAATCTTTCTTATTTCGGTTTATAAATCTGGTTTGGTTTATAAATTTGCACATCCTATTTTCACTTGATGACAGTACATAACCAAAGCCATTTCTACTTAACAAAACAAAAAAAACTCGTAGAAACTAAACATCAACAGCCTTATACAAAAGCCCAAGAGATCTGTACAGCCAAAAAAAAACAGAAAAAGCTAGTGTGACTTCTAAAAGAGATAGGACTTATTAATCTGATTGTCTCTTTGATTCGCCACTTAGTTCTCTCCGTACAAGCTTCAAGATCTCAATGATCTGCATATTCATCAATATAGTTTGATCATAAATACCAATCTTAATCCAAAAAAAAGGCTAATTCTAAAGAGAGTGTGCTTACGCCAGGGTAATGCTTTAGGACTGGAGAGTAATGATCGAGAGCTATATATATTTTCTCAAGAAGATCCAATAAAGATTCAACCTCATCTCCAAGAAGATCAACCTGTGATTCAGCAACCATATAAACACCAATTTTTGAATTCCAACAGTGATTTGTTCGACTACTAAAAGGGTATGAAACCAATACGCACTCTATGTAATGAAACAAAGTTATAGAGACTCACCTCAGCCTCGGCCTTTTGGAGGTCACAACACTTCTTCTCCAGCTGATTCTTATTTATCGATGCTTTCTCCTTGAGTTCATTGAATTGATGTGACAGATCACTCAATTGACTCAGTATGCTTTTCAACCTAAAGCGCCAAGAAAGTTCTCATTCTATTATTATTATGTTCAGACTGTTGAACCAAGGGATAAAAAAAGTATATGTATATTCATATCTAAAGGTTTGGAAAGCAAACAGGGTTAGAGGGTACCTAGAATTCGATTTTTGAGTCTTTTCTGCTACCAACTTCTCTAGAATGTTGAAACCATTGATAAATTTAGAAGGAACCAAGTCTAGAGACAGAATTTGCTTTTTAAGTGTCTCTTTCTCTGCTTTTGTGGATGATAACTTATCCTCAATTTTCCTTTTCTCATCTTTAGTTTTCTTCAAACTCTCTCTCTCTAATTCAAGCTCTTCTCTCAAACTGGATATCTTCGTCTCATAACCATTTATATTCTCTAGCTCCCGTACTGAAACAACTCTCAGTGCTTCGCTTTTATCCTGAATTTCTGTTCGTTGTTGTTCCATCTGTGATTGCAGATCCTTTATCTGTTGAGAGACCACCTGAAGTTTCTTTCTCTCCGTAGCCAAGTCATCTTCAGCTGTTTGGGCTAAATCCTCTTTCTCCTTGACGAGACAATCCAGCCAATGACTCTCTTCTTTGAGTCTTTCCTTGTCAACCATCTCTGATCGCAGAGTTCCTTCTATTTCTGTTACATACATATTCAACTCTACTATTTTCTCATGAGCTTCCTTCAAAGCTTCTTTGTATATGACTGCACAACACTCTTCCATCATGAAGGATTCGACACACTTGTCTTCAAACTCATCCTTTTTTTCACGGGCTTCTATACTTGCAAGATCTTTCAATATCAGCTCATACGCTTCTCTCATCATTCTATGCTCTAAATCTGTCTCCTGTTTTGCACATTTAATCTGGCTCACAAACTCAGTCACAAAAGACCTGTAAACATCTTCATAGATGAAAGCTTCAACATGAGAATCATCAATTTCTGACTCGAGCTTTTGAATCAACTTTTGGTGGTCTGCCTCACCCTGAGAAAGTTGTGACATCTTCTCAGCAGCTTCTGCAAGTGAACCTTTCAATTGACAATTTTCCAGAAGAAGAGAATCCAGTCGACGCTTAAAATTAGCATTGTTCTTTCCGTCGGATGCTACCTTTTCATCTTCCATCAAAATCTTATCCAACTTTGCGATGGCAAATGGGATCTTCTTTTTCAGCGCCTCTAGCTCTTTATCCTTCCCCACAGGAGAAAAGGAACCCCTTTCCTTTAAATTCAAGTACTTGCGCTTAAAAGTAAAACATTGCTCTGTTATAGCTTGTATTTCATAATCATGGTCTCTTTTCATTTTGTTCATCTCGGTCTTAAAGTGATTGATCAATTCATCAGGTGATAAGTGTTTTAGAAACTCGTAATTCTCAGGCACCGAGCCAACAGAACTCTCTTCGTGCTTACCATTATCTGAAACTGAAGAAGCTGAAGTAAGGCTTCCTGACATCTTGCGGTGCAATTGCTCCACTCTTTTCCGGTCCCCTCCGTCCCCTGTCTCAATGTCTCCATTTTCATGATCCATAAATGATTTACGAATAGCCTCTAATTCCTGGCGCAGACCCATTATTTCTTTGATATTTCCAAGTAAGGAACTTCTGTTATTCACAAATCCAGATTTTTGCTCCAACAATCTCTGTTCATATTCATCCTTTAGACTCCGGAAAAAAATAGTCACCACGGAAGATTCGATTCCTTTTTGAAAATCATGCTCCTGCTGCAAGGAGGAGGGGAGTTCCATTTTATTCTTTCGCTTTGACAAAGTCTCTAGAATGATCTTCAAGGAATCAAGCATTTTATCTACAGTTTTAGACTCGATCACATGTGGATTGCTGCCTAGGCCTGGCATACCATCCGTGGTAGCGCCTGCTCCATTGATGCGAATATACGTTCTCAAATCAGTGAGTTCTTGAACGAGCATCCGCAACTGTTTTCTCGCTTCAGTTTTAAGACTGGCGGAAGATCCTTGAGCAGGCCCATCTAGAGGAGGGTCCAAACACGCCTTATCATATACCAAACTGGACTTGGAGGCATCAGTTTCTTCAGAACCGACATGGTACAGAAGCAATGACTCTCTAATTTTTGACAATTCAAGGTCTTTCTGAGCTATCTTCTCTGCAGCCTCTGACTCAATTGCAGTTACCATTCCCCTTATGATCGAATCACTCACGACTCGTGAGATAGTCAACCGATCGTTTATATCCTCCCAGTAAGAATCTAAATCCTCGAGAAAATCAACATCTGGATTCTCATTCTCTTTAAGAACACCATGAATCTGGACATGTAAACCGTTATCGTGAAACTCTGAACTACCATTTTCAGCCATCACAGCCTCCTCCTCCATAATGCGCCTCTCTTTTCCAAAGTAGCCTAAAAGGAAATAACAGTTTCCTTTAGCATGTATCCCATAAATTCAATGAACCCCAAACTTCAATAAAAACGAAATCTACATTCAATTAACACACTTTTTAAAATTTAATTGAAATGCCTTTTACTTCCTTGCTTCTTAATCGAGACCAATTCCATAAGATACAGAAGCAACCCAAATATTTCAGTTTACTGTAGTTAATACAATTAGTTGCACCGAGAAGAAGAGGAAGAATGATTCCAAACAAAAACGATATTACTCTAGCGATTCCACCAACTGAAATTGATACTGGAAATCCTAGAAAAGGAAATCAATCGAACAAAACCAAATAAAGGAGAAGCAACTTACGCAACTAAGATTCTCTGGATAAAGAGAAGAAAGCTTCTGCAGAAGAGCCACTCGAGCTTCGATTTCAACAGTTTGTTCCACGATATTAGGGTTTCCGAAGAAAACGCGAAGAGACTGCAGTTGAGCGGGCCGGAGCGGGAGAGTCGAGAAGAGAACCAGCTCCTTCTAGATTTACGAAATTACCCCTCGCTATTTTGTCTTGCCTTCATATATATACAAATGTAAATGTATGTTTCTGTTTATTATTATTATCTTTTTTGTTTTTCTTACAAATTTCTGTTTATTAATTATCTGACTCATTGAAAGGGAAATATAATTATTTCTATTACTTATAAATACAACTCTTTTTCCAATATCTCAAAATATATAATTAGCTTTTAAGTCTGACTTTGTTTGTTTTTACTAATATATATATAATGTAAGAAGTTGGTTAAGAGAATAAAATACAAATATTGATTAGGCTGTTGAAATGTCATAACCCAGTCAAACAAATTCATCGTTCTAAACCGTTAAAATTTATTTTTTATGTTTGTGTTATTTTTGGAATATTTGAGAGTGAGTGACATTTTTGAAACTTTTGAGAGTGTGAGATAGTTTTAGAATTTGAACTTCATTTGATATTGCTTTAATGAATTCTTCTAAATTTTATGGATTTATAGCATTTTGGTCGATAAAACTTTTAACTTTTAATTTTTTCCATATAGTCAATATGTCTTAATCGTTTATAGATTATATGTTGGGTGTTATTATCATGTTGAAGACTCTTCTTCAGTAAGAGGATTCGATTTCACCTAAGAAACAAGCTTTGGCCCACATCATAAACAAGACAGTGCCCATTAGACAATAAAACAAAACTATGCGTTTTGACACTCTGATACAAAATTAGAGTATGAATTCTTCTCCAACGGCTCCAAGAAAGCAGCACACTTTGAATGATTCCACAACTCACATATGAAACAAAATAGTCACCATAACAGATTCTCAGTCATGGAAAGTAGTTAAATCATGTGTTTTTAGGCGCAGCCAAATCTTTACTCATTTATCCGCTTATATATATTCTCAAAACCTCTATGTAAAACGTTCAAGTCATTATCAATAAAGTTTACATTTTTATCGTCTTCAAGCTCTTTTAGTTGAGCTTCCATGGTATCAGAGCCATGAAAGGCTCTACTTTACCTACTCTAAACATCTCACAATGTGTTACTTTTAAGTTATGCTCAACAAATTACTTATTGTGGAAAACTTAACTCGAATTGTTCTTGTCTAGTCAAAAGCTGCTTGGCTCTGTTAATGGATATGAGGTGAAACCGGCTACTACTCATGTCGTGAAAGTTGGAGAAACAGAGAAGGAAGAAGCTAATCCAGCCTTTGATGTATGGATACAAAAAGATCAACTAGTGAAAGCATGAATTTTTGGCTCTTTGTATGAAGAAGCCTTAAGATTTGCATATGACTTGAATAAAACTTTGGAAGTGTGGTACTGTCTGGGTAAAAAATAAAATAGGGTCTCAGCAACCACGAAGTTAGATCTGCAGGGGAAACTTCAAAACATTAACAAAAATCAGAACACAATGATTGAGTATTTGGGAGAAGTCAAAATTGTGTGTGATCTACTAGACTCTATCGGCTACGATTTGTCATATCAAGAAATGATCTATGCTGCTCTAAATGGTTTGGGAAAAGAGTATGAGTCCATAGCCATTGTTATTGAAAACTCAATGGATACCATTGCAGAAATAACATATGAAGATGTTGAGTTCAAGCTCATTGGGTTTGACACAAAGCTGCAAAACTACAAAGAGTTTGTTGAAGTCACACCCCATCTTGCTTTCACTACTGGTAGAGGATACAACAATAGAGGAAGAGAACAATATAACAATCGCGAAAACAACATAGGAAGGAACTTAAACAACTCATACTCTACCAGAGGTAGAGGATTTTATCAACAGTTCACAAGTGGAAGCTTCAACTTATAAAACAATGGAGTTACTGGCTCAACTACAAAACCAACATGCCAAATATGTGGAAGATACAGTCATTCAGTCTTTAAGTGCTATAACAGATTTGACCAGGACTATCATATTAACGAAATGCACAAAGCCTTACAACCATGAGAGTATCTTATTAGAATAACAACTCATGACATGAATGGTTTCCTGATATAGGAGCTACATCACACATCACACATTACCAACTCAACCAATCATTTACAAAATGCAGAGGCATACACTGGAGGTGACTTTGTAGTTGTTGGCAACGGTGAGTTCCTGCCTATAACTCATATTAGCTCAATAGAACTTCAAAAAACCAAAGGTACATTGCTTCTTAATGATGTCTTAATCCGTCTTGGTATTACCAAGTCCTTGTTATCAGTGTCTAAGCTCACTTCATATTATCCTTGCTACTTTATATTCGATAATGATATTGTTTATGTTAAGGACAAGGGGAAAAACAATCTGATAGCTCACGGACGAAGGCATGATGACCTGTATCAGTTGGAGAATTTGGGATTTAAAGCTTTCTACTCACAAAGACAACAAGCTACAAGTTGTGATGTATGACATTAGCGTTTTGGCCATCCTCACAAGGAAATTATGCAACTTTTATCCAAGAATAACTCAATAGTAATAAATAAGACAAGTGATCATGTTTTGTGTGATGCTTGTCAGTTAGGAAAGTCACGTAGACTCCCTTTTTCAGCTTCTGATTTTGTTTTTTCAAGGCCCCTAGAGAGGATTCATACTAATCTATGGGGACATTCACCAGTTGTTTCAAACCAAATATTTAAATATTATGTCATATTCATAGACAACTTCTCAAGATATTCTTGGTTTTATCCACTTAAGAACAAATCATATTGTTTTTAAGTCTTTACAAACTTTCAGAAGTTAGTTGAAACATAATATCAGTCCAAGATCAATATGCTACAGTGTGATGGAGGGGGAGAATTCACAAGCACCCAATTCATAACTCACTTGAAAAATTGTGGAATCAGGCAATTGATCTCATGCCCCCATACTCTTCAACCAAATGGCTTGCAGAAATAAGACACAGATATTTAACAGAATTAAGATTGTCCATGATGTTTCATAGCAAGGTGCCACAACAATTATGGGTAGAAGCATTCTTTCCTTCAAACTTTCTTGGCAATTTGCTACCTTCATCTGATTACCAGATTTCAAAAGTCCATTTGAAGTGCTGAACAACAAAGTTCCTTGTTATTCAACTCTTAGAGTATTTGGATGCAAATGCTTTCCGAACCCCAAGCCTTATATGAAGAACAAATTGGACCCAAAATCTCTTCTATGTGCGTTTTTGGGGTACAATGAGAAGTATAAGGGATATCGCTGTCTATATCCACCAACTGGTATTGTTTACATCAGTAGGCATGTTATGTTGAATAAAACTCAGTTCTTTTTCATTGATTTGTACAAATCTTATCCACAAGTGACACAAAAGTCCTTAATTTCATATTGGTGCTTGATTCAAGGTCACCAAAAGGCATAATCGATTCTTCTTTCAACTTGCAATGATGTGGTAGATCCTTCTAATAATCAACAACAACAAATTACTAATCCACCAATACCTGATGTTGAACCTCATGTACTACCAGAAGATGACTCATGAGCAGAAGATGAAATTCTTGATCATCATGAGGTACAAAATCAAAGCTCAAATTCTGAAGAACAATTGACATCCAGTAGAAGTGAATCAATCACACAATCGGATCAGTCACCTGAAGATTTGCTTTCAGGCTCACACTTTATGACAACTAGAGCTAAGTTTGGAATTTTCAAGCCAAATCCCAAATATGCAATGGTTAATGTTACATCAGATCTTTGGAACCAAGGACAGCTAAACAAGCTCCTAAAAATGCAGAATGGACAAAACCTATGGGTGAAGAAATAAACTCAATGTTGAAACAAATTCATGGGAACTAGTGCCATCAAAAATTGCAAATAAATTATTGGGATACATATAGATTTTTAAAAGAAAACTCAGTGCAGATGGAAGTTTAAACAAACTGAAATCCATATTAGTAGTAAAAGGTTATGAGCAGGAAGAAGGAATAGACTATACATAAACATTTAGTCCAGTAGTGAGATCAGCTACAATCAGAATAATTCTACACATAGTTGTAACACATAGTTGAGATATTAAACAATTAGATGTAAAAAATGCCTTTTTACATGGAGATCTAAAAGAGGTTGTCTACATGATTCAACCACCAGGCTTTGAAGATCCAAACAAGCCAAACCATGTGTGTAAACTTAAAAAGGTTATCTATGGCTTGAAGCAAGCTTATAGAGCTTGGTTTGACAAGTTCAACACATTTCTGATATAATTTGGGTTCATCTACAACATCTTTGATCCCTCACTCTTCATTTATCATCATGAATCTGATGTGATTTTTCTTCTCCTATATGTAGATGATATGATCTTGACAGGAAACATACCATAATTGATAACACAACTCATTACATCATTGAACAACCAATTCATAGTGAAGGACATGGGTCAATTACACTACTTTCTTGGCATTCAAGCTGTGTTTCACCCCTCATGACTGTTTCTAAATTAAACCAAATATGCAACTAAACTACTAGTCAACTCTGGAATGGAAGACTGTCAATCTGCAGCCACTCTACTACCTCTGCAGCTTGACAGAGTTCCTGGTTTTCTTACATTGTTCTTAGATCCACTCTGTTCAAAAGTTTGGCAGGTAAGCTTCAATATTTGACCTTAACTAGACCAGACATTCGATTTGCTGTTAATTATGTGTGCTAGAAGATGCACTCTCCAACACTCTCAAACTTCAATTTACTAAAGCGTATACTACGATATGTTCAAGGGAAAATTCAGATGGGGATCAATCTAAAATAAACTATGGCTCAGTTGTCTGCTGCTATAGTGATTCATATTGGACAGGGTGTAGAGAAACAAGACGTTCAACTAGTGGTTTCTGTACTCTACTTGGATCAAATGTAATATCTTGGTCTGCTAAAAGACACTCCACTGTCTCAAAATCATCAACAAAGGCAAAATATCGAACACTTTCACTTGTTGCATCAGAAGTTGCTTGGCTCTCAAATATGCTCAATCAAATTGGTGTATTTATACAACTCACTCCAGTTCTAAACTGTGACAACTTGTCAGCTGTATACCTTACAACTAATCCAGTTTTTCATTCTAGATCAAAGCACTTTGATATTGACTTTCATTATGTCGGGAAAAGAATGGCTATGGAGAAATTAGTCGTGAAACACATTCCAGCACACTTGCAACTTGCATATATATTCACTAAATCACTACCTCAAGAACCTTTCTTCAAGCTTAGAGAAAAACTTTGTGTCATGAGTCTCTCAGACACAAGTTTTAGGGGAAGTATCAGATTGAAGACTCTTCTTCAGCAAGAGGATTCGATTTCACCTGAGAAACAAGCTTTGGCCCACATCAGAAACAAGACAAAGCCCATTAGACAACAAAACAAACTATGCGTTTTGACACTTTGAGACAAAACCAAAGTATGAATTCTTCTCCAACGGCTCCAAGAAAGCAGCACACTTTGAATGATTGCACAACTCATCATATGAGACAAAATATTCACCATAACATATTCTCAGTCTTGAAAAGTAGTGAAATCATGTGTTGTTAGGCTTAGCCAAATCTTTACTCATTTATCCGCTTATATATATTCTCAAAACCTCTTTGTAAAACGTTCAAGTCATTATCAATAAAGTTTACATTTTTATCTTCTTCAACCTTTTTTATTTGAGCTTTCAATTATCTGATTAAGACTTTAATTCAACATTTTTAAGTTTTTCTGAGTTAATCTCAAACTAAGCAAAACCACAAAAAATGTCAAAGTATTGTTAAAAAATAATAAATGGTATTTTTTAATACAACATGAATCAAACTTAACCTCTCGATATAAAAATGTATTTAAAAAATTTTGAACTATCGAATAGGTAAGTTATTAAAAAAAAAAATATTGTAAGAAGAAGAGTAAGTGGTATATTTTTTGATTAATTGCATCAATAACAAAAAATATGGGAAATTAGCAAAGTTACCATTGAAGTATATTATTAGTTTTTCAGATATTATACAAGTCAAATATTTCGACTGTATTCTTCTATTTCAGTCTCTCACCTTCTTGCATGTGTCCTCTATCATTTCTCTCAATTTTTTAAATAAAAAGTTCCATCCCCAAACTCTTTTTAAAAATAAAATCAAATAAATCCAAATTATAAGTTCATAAAATGTAATATAAAAACACATTTTTTTATAAATCTAAGGAATCTCCAAAGGATACCTAAAATCCTCAAATATGAAATATCATCTATTTCAAATGGTACTTCAAAACCTCAAAATTTTAGGTATCAAATTTTCTTTGCATTTTTATTTCCTATATTTATTTATTAGTCTTAAATAATCATTTTAAATTTTATTTTAATTATTTTAGTGCTAATATTTTTTATTTTTTACTTTGAATGTGTATTAATTTTTACATTTATAAATATATAAAATAAATTTATAATATTAAAATACAAGAAATATTACTTACTATTAAATTTTATTTTACAAAAATAAGGCAAATTTGATACAAATGAATACAATATAACAAAATAAAATTATATAACACACAAATATGAATGTTTTATATTTATTAAATAATTATCTAATGTCTTAATAAATATTGCATTAAAAATTAAAGGTTGAATGTTTTACATTTATTTATGAGTTGTAGGATGTTGTGTAATGGTGAATAAATATATGAAAATACTGCAAAACACACATTTTTGATATCTCAAATTTGAAGTATTGCATTTGGAGAAAAAACACATGATACTTTAAATTTGAGTTATTGTCTTTGGAGAAGTCCTAACATAATTAAAATCATTAAAAACAGACATATTTTTAAATAGTGGACAGTGAATTAGCATTTTAGTGAAATATAAACCTATAAATAGTCGGACTACTATAAAAAATAGTTTGTATTCAACATGATGAATCATCACCTAAGTATAAAATATTGGCTAAACTCCAAAACGTAAACCTTAAACTCCAAAATATAGTCTAAAATCAAAAGTATAAACCCTAAAATCGAAAATATAAACATAAATCTAAAATATAAACCCTAAACTCGAAAATATAAACCATAAACCCATAATATAAACCCTAAACCCAAAATATAAACCCTAAACCCAAAATATAAACGCTAAAATCAAAAGCATAAACCCTAAAATCAAAAATATAAATCCTAAGCCAAAATTATAAACCATAAACTCGAAAATATAAACCTTAAACCCAAAATATAAACTCTAAACTTCAAAATCAAAACCCTAAGCCCTAAATCCTAAACATGAAATATAAACCTTAAACTCTATAACATAAACCATAAACTCTCAAATATAAACTCTAAACTCGAAAGCATAAATCCTAAACCCCAAAATATAAACCCTAAATCCAAAAATAGAAACCTTAAACCCGAAATATAAACACTAAATCCAAAATATAAACCCTAAACTCTAAAAGATAAACCTTAAACTCTAAAATCTAAAACCCTAAACTCTAAAATATAAACCTTAAACTTGAAAGCATATACCCTAAACCCCAAAATATAAACTCTAAACCTTAAACTATAAAATATAAACTCTAAACTATAATCTCTAAAATATAAACCCTATAAAACATAAACTTAAATATAAACCCTAAACCCAAAAAACTGAACTATAAACCTTAAACTCTAAACACTAAACATTATACATATACCAAAATATTGTACACTTAAAATATTTGGACTACCTATGGATCGACAAGAGAGAGAAATGTGAGAAGGATAATATGAAGATATTGTATATTGTTAAAGAAAAATAATAATATTAGGTACTAGGTGTTGGAAAACTAATATTAGGTGTAAAAAAAGTTATCTTGTGGCATTTTTCTATATATTTTTTAGTATACTAGAAAAGAAACTAAATCGATAAAGAGAGACTGAGTTCATACATATGAGTGCAATAATGATCAGAAGAAAACATGAATACAATATGCCAATAAAATAATAATAAAAGAAATCACTTCATACGTTCTCGGATGAAGAAGTTATGTGAGGTTTAGGTGAAAGGTTAAAGCAAAGAATCTTGTTCCGGTAGAGAATTTGCAGTTAGAGTTTGTTTAAGAATAAATAAGATTTAGGTATGATGATTGTGGATGAAGAGACATAAGTTATGAGTCTTTGAGGAGCAACGCCATGAGATCTAGAAGGTGCCCAACAGTTTGTAATTGGCTTTCCCATAAAAATTTACAGAGGATTAACGCAACAAAATTTAGCAGCCAGCAAAAAATCCAAATAGATCATATCAACATAAAAAAGCCAAAAGTCGATTCATGACAAAAAAAAAGCGTAAACCAAAACACAAACTGATCCAAAATTACAAAAACTAAACGAGTCTTTGTCATGCTTCCCATGTGGATGTTATGAACTGTCCTCTTTATTGATAAGAAATTTGAAGTACAAAGCACCAATGTATTATCTAAGTGTCCAAGAAACATGTTACAACCAATTGACAAAACATATCCTACTAATAACCCATAGGCTCTTCACAATAGCCTCACTGACTCTAATTAACATCATTCAAGAATTGAGTGTGCTGATTATTATCAGAAACTTAAAGGGACTTGGACTAATTGCCACTTCCTGAAAAATTTACAAATGATCAAAATAAGAAATTTATTAGCACTACAAAACAATGATATACTGAATTTATGCGTACTAAATGTGAACATTTTCTTCAAGACTAGCCGTCAATAGTTGCAATGTTTTTTAAAAAGATAAATGATACATTGAACAAATGCTTTTTCTAGAGAAAGCAGTAGAGACAAGGTAAATACATAAGGATACAAACATATACTTAAAATACTGGAATCAGAACTGATCTCATACTATTATAAAACTTCATGTTTTATCAAACTAGCTCATAAGGTGATGTGAAGTATCTCTTTGGGAAGTCCACTTGACGTCTGCGACGTTTATTGAGAAAATATGGCACCAAAGGTGCCAACACTATGACTCTTTAAGTCACTAGGTAAGCACAGAAAAATCCAAACAATATGAAATAATTCGTAGGAGTGGAAGACTCAAATAAAGTTGTTGTAGATGGGAATGTATAACTTAACAAAGCGAAAGTTGTAACCCCTAGAGATGATATCGAACCATAGATGATCTTCCACATAGGAAGTTCAATAGTGAGAGTCATGATCACAAAAAGAGATGAGAAGAAGGCAGTTGAATTAGGGATATAGAAAAACATGGCGTAATAGAAAGGCATAACCATCTTTCATCAATATGCGTATCGAGATCTCCAGGCTTTGAATGATCCTGCCAAAATCCATCGTGAGGAGTAAGATTAGCTTGGTATGTAGCTGTTACTATCAATATAGCCACCACAAGTATCACACTGCGTCTGTCGTTACTACCATGAGATCCTCGTCTAGCCTGACTTAGATTTATTAGCCTAAAGATATTTTCAAGTTTTTCGATTGTGGATGATTTTCTGCTTAGATATCTAGCAAGGTTTGTTGTCGTACCATATAGAAATATTCCTTATAACTGTGGAATATGCTTCTTGCTTTAAGGGAAAAAGAAGATTGATGAGTCTGGAGTATGTCCATCGCAGTCTTACCATTCAAGTTCCTCACATTTACTTTCACATTTCCACGTAGCAACAACATCACCTGCAAAATCAAGCATGCTTAAACATATATGTAATAATGCAAAATGTAGCACACTTAAAACAAAGTCCAAGATTTTAAGAAACTTCAAGCTAAGAATTATCTTCAATCTCCAAGCAAAGAATTGTGTGTACCTCAGTTTGATTTACCGAAGCAGCAATATGTAAGAATGTGTTACCATCTTCATCTTTCCAATCCAAAATATCTTCCCTTTTTACTCTTTTAAGCCATCCTAATAGAACTTTAAATGCCTCAAACTGGTGGTTCTTCACAGCAATATGCACTGTTGTCTCATACTTAATCGTCAAGTCTTTAACAGAAGAAGGACAATAGCACAAGAACTCACTCAACAAGTCTGTATTACCTGTTTTAGCCACAAGATGCAAAGAATTAATTCTTCCTCTTTCTTTGATGCTCACTAAGTTGTTGTCAATTGTTATAAATCTTCTTATAGTTTGAAAATGCTTGTTTTGCATAGCTAAATGCACTGGACTGAAACTAGACAGGTTTAACTTCAAAGCAAGTGATGACTTAAGGTTTAGTAATTCCATGGACAAGTGATATCTTCAATATGCAACAACTTGATGCTAATAACAATTAGTGAAAGACATTTTATCTCAAGACTTTTTTTCTATCTAAGGTATCCACCTAAACAATTTTAACATTAAATCTATTGGGATATTCATTTAATCACTCAAACTCATATTTATTGAGTTATTTTCTTTATAAATAATGTACGCAAAATATAAACAAAACATAAGCAAAATATAAGCAAAATATAAGCAAAATATAAGTAAAATAAATAATAATAAATTTGTATA
>OVBE01007196.1:0-18788 GCA_900406425.1 Iberis pinnata
ACCCCGAAACATATCTTCTCCTTTATTCCTTAAGTATTTTCTTCATGTCTCAATAGATGCAACATCTAGATATTGGATTTGGATACTACATCTCAATGTTGCATTCAACTACTAGATAACAACGGGCCTTATATATCAACCACGTCCTCCTTATCCTCCAACAACAAATCTAGATACAAAGCCTTCAACGAGAAATTTCCAACAAAAGAAGACACCACGTATATAGCAATACAAGAACCCATAAATACGCAGTACTTAACAACCTTTAGTTCACTAGGATTTTGTCAACCAAATAATATCTCAACTGTGCAAACCCTAGATAAACAAGCTAAGTACACATTTACAAAATTTTAGGTCAACTGAGGAAGAATTTACCGTCGAATTTTCCTAGTACTCAACAGACCTCTTACTGAAATATGAAATTACCATTGTTGGGAAAAGCCAAGCTAAAACTTGATTATTCCATAAATTAATTGTTATAACTCGATCTCTACCGTTGAATATGAAGATCAATGAGTAATGAGTTTTGTGGAGTGAAAATTCCCCCAGGTCGGATTCTCAGGATTTGACCCGACCTAAGGAATAAATGGGCTTCCCAAGGCCCATTTTCGGAAGATAAAGAGCCCATAAAGAAAGAGGGCCCACTTGCGGGAGATGAAGAGCTCATAAAGAAAGAGGGCTCACTAAGAGGGAGAGCTCACTAGGAGGGAGAGCTCGCAAAGACGGAGAGCTCGCTAAGAGGGAGAGCTCGCGGAGAGAAGGAGAGCTCGCGAAGAGAAGGAGATCTTACGAAGAGGGAGAGATTGCAAAGAGAAGGAGAGCTCGCGAAGAGGCAGAGCTCGCCAAGAGGGAAAGCTGACCCGCATCGCACAAGAGCAGTCAACACCCCCATGCTGACCACCAGAAATCGCGCCTCATTTATGGCGAGATTTGTAGTTACGAGAATTCAAAGGGAAAACCTCTGCAATAAGTGTTATTGATGAGAGCACATTAATGGCAGAAGAACTATAAATAAGGGGGGTGGTGCTCATGTAAAGGGGTTCTGATTTTTCATTTGTAAATTTTAGGCAAATTGTAATTCAGAGAATTCATCAATAAAAACAGAGATTTGGCAAACACTTTTACAGATTTTTTATATTTTTTGGTGTGAGAGATTCTGCTCTCACATTTTGGCTCCATCTGTGGAGAGAGAAGACAAGCACTCTGGCAAATTTTCTGAAGAACGTTAACTCTGCCCAGATCAAGAATGGAGACACCAACAGATTCTCAAATCGGAAGTCAGCATGCTGATGCAGTGAACTAGGAGGCCTCAGTGGTGAATCAGGACTCACTAGCGGAGCTGAAGATGATTCTAGCGACGCTGGTGGCATCTGCTGAGCAACAGAAAGAGTCAAGCGAAGGGCTCATCGCTCGTTTCAATAGCCATGAGGAGCATGTGATGACCCGGCCATGATGAGCCCGATAGGGAGAACTACACTGATGGTCTTGACCCCAAAGAAACAAGGAGAAGGTGGGATCAGAGGTGGCAACACTCTGCAGGTGAACCGGACAGCTAACGATTCCTCGAACCCGAATCGGAGAGATAGTGACCCTATGGGTCCAAACTGGCAAGCGACGATCCACTGGATCCGAACAAGAGAGCTAAGGACCTTCCGCCCTCGCAGTAGAGAGGCGAGAGCTCGCTGGATGCAAGTAGGAGAGCTGGAAATCCTGTAGATCCGAACTGGAGAGCTGATGACCCTACGGGTCCGAACTGGCGAAGCGAGAGCTTGCTAGATGCAAGCAGAAGAGCTGGCAATCCTGCAGATCCGAACCGGAGAGCTGATGGCCCTACGGGTCCGCACTGGTGAAGCGACGATCCGCTGGATGCAAGCAGGAGAGCTGGCAATCCTGCAGGTCCGAACCGGAGAGCTGATGGCCCTACGGGTCTGAACTAGCAAAGCGACAATCCACTGGATCCGAGCAGGAGAACTGAAGACCTTCCGCCATCGCAGCGGAGAAGCGAGAGTTTGCTAGATGCGAATCGGAGAGCTGGGAACCAAAAACCTCAGGGAGACACTGGAGAGCTGCACACTCCAAGCTCCAGAAGGATAGATGAAGACAACCTGGGAAGGGGTTCGCACGGGTAAGGAGATCGTGAGTACGATGCGCTTCAAAGATCTATTGACAAGGTGAATGCTGAACTTCTCGCGGTGACATCAAAGGTCCACCGAGTCGCCAGCGCGGCCCTGGAGATCGATCTATTGATTACAGAGACATAGAGGACTCCTTTCACCGCACGTATTGCAAATGCGCGGTTAAGAGACACTGGGAAGCTGAGACTCCTTATTTACAAAGGGAAGTTGGATCCAAAGGCGCACATGACAGCCTTTAGGATTGCCGTCACTAGAACTCATTTCAGCGAAGAGGAGAAAGATGCAGGGTACTGCAGACTCTTCGTCGAAAATTGACAGGATCAGCTCTCGAGTGGTTTTTTCCATCTCGAGGGGGATTCGATTGACAATTTCATAAAATTGCCGACGTCATTCCTGAAGCACTATTCCATTTTCATGGACAAAGGAACCTCGGATGCTGACCTCTGGACTTTAAGTCAAGGTCCAAACGAATCACTTTGAAGCTTTATTGAGAGGTTCAAGGCTGTCAAAGCGAAGGGGTCCGACGTAAGTGAGTCGACGGCAGTAGCTACACTTAAACACGGACTCTGGCATGAGTCCACTTTCCGTTTCGATCTGATAATTCACAAGTTGGAAACTTTTGAGGATGTTCTCCATCGCTCCATGAATTGGATGATTGCCAAAGATGAGAAAGTTGCTCTCTCCAAGAAATTTAAGGCTGTGAAAGGAGCTTCCGAATCTACCTTCCTGCCAAAGAAGTTCGTGAAAAAGGAGGGCATAGAATTCCGGGGAGGCTCTAAGGGATCTCACTAATACAATGTGGAGAAAGGGGGCGGGGGCAGAAGCAGAATAGCATAGATGGTCCGCGTATGCTAGGACGCGACCCAGATGCCTACTGCGAGTTGCACAAGTGCAAAGGCCACGCCACGCATAAGTGTTTCAAGCTGAAGAATTTTCCTTAGTAAGAAATTCGCCAAAAGGGAGCTGAAAAGCGGAATCGACCTTGAGGCAATTGTTTGTGAGATGGAAGCCCCAGAGGAGAACAGAGAGGCTCCTGGGGGGAAGAGTACACGAAGTCCGGAACAGGGAGGAACCTCAAAGGCTCCTTAAAAGAAGCGTATAGACTTCATCATGGGGGATCAAGGCACTGCCGAGAATCAGTTTCTTCGGCAAAGTCATATGTGAGAAAAGCGGAGTTTGGGAAAGCGAGACACACTCTGGATTCCATAAGTGAGATAAGCTTTACTGAGCATGACGCCTCTTACTTAGACCTACCACACGATGATGTTCTAGTCGTCGAACTCGACGTTGGAGCAAACTGCGAGGTATCGTGGATGCTGATCGACACGGGAAGCATCATCAATGTTATGTTCCTAGAGACGCTTAAATAAATGGGACTCGACAGTTTGGAAGTGAGCGGTCCTCCGACTCCCTTAACAGGATTTAGTGGAACGACGGAAATGTTGCTCGGCACTATAAGACTCCCAGTGTCTATACAAGGGGTCAATAAGCTCGTTGAGTTTACCGTGGTGGATCGACCGGCAGCTTACAATCTCATTTTGGGAACTCCTTGGCTCCACGAAATGAAGGCTGTCCCGTCCACATATCACAAGTGTGTGAAGCTTCTGACCAAAGGTGGCGTAGGAGTACTTGGCGGGAGTCATAAGAATTCCCGAGTATGCTACATGGCTGGCGTCAAGTCCAGGGTTTAATAGCAGCTAAAGGGCTCGGATTGCTCTTCCGAAGAAAAAAATCTAAGTCTAAAGTCCAGCGATAACCAAATAGCCCCAAGTCCGGAAGGCAGTAAAGAGAAAGATCTGTAAAGACGTACCACAAAGATTCCTCTCGACCCGCATAATCCAGAAAAGTACGTAATCATAGGATCCCAGCTGAAGGGGGGAGCTAAAACGCGACCTGATTCGGTTTCTGCGGCAGAATAAGCAGAATTTTGCATGGACAACCAGCTATATGCCAGGAATGAGTCTCGATGTTATCTCACATCAGTTGAATGTCGATGCGGCCTTCAAGCCAATAAAACAGAAAAGGCGGAAACTTGCTCCGGAGAAGTCCCAGGCCGTGAATGATGAACTGTCAAAGCTTCTAGCAAACAGATCAATAAGAGAAGTACACTACCCTAAATGGTTAACGAATCCCGTGGTGGTGAAAAAGAAGAATGGGAAATGGAGTATTTGCGTCGATTTCACATATCTTAACAAGGCTTTCCCAAAAGATATTTTTCCGTTCCCTCATATTGATCGGCTTGTAGAGGCGACAGCGGGAAATCAGTTACTTTCCTTCATGGATGCCTTCTCTGGATATAACTAGATTCTAATGAATCCGGAAGACAAAGAGAAGACTTCCTTCATAGCAGATAGAGGGATCTACTGCTACAAGGTTATGCCCTTCGGTTTGAAGAATGCCGGTGCAACATATCAAAGATTGGCGAATAAGATGTTCTCATCTCAACATGGTAACACCATGGAAGTTTACATCGATGACATACTGGTGAAGTCCTTGGTGAAAGATGAACACGTCCAGGTGCTTCGAGACCCTCAATCAGTTCGAAATGAAGCTCAATCGAGAGAAGCGTATGTTCGCAGTTACTTCTGGAGAATTCTTAAGCTATCTTGTAACCGAGAGGGGGATCAAAGAAAATCCAAACCAGATAACAGCGGTTATCTCGATGTCGTCAGCGAAGACGCTAAAAGAAGTCCAACGCTTGACAGGAAGGATCGCTGCTCTAAACAGATTCATTTCACGATCAACCGATAAATGCCTGTCGTTCTTCCAACTCTTGAAGGGGAACAAGCATTTTCTTTGGGATGATCAGTGCGAGAACGCCTTCTCTGAGCTGAAGAATTACCTCGCTAACCCACCCGTATTGGCAAAACCCGTGCAGGGAGAAACCCTATACCTGTATGTGGTGGTGTCTCCTGTCGTAGTAAGCGGAGTACTAATCAGAGAGGATGAGACGCAAAGACCTATCTTTTATGTCAGCAAAAGTTTAGTTTCTCTCGAGACAAGATACATGATGACCGAGAAACTAGCTCTTGCAGTAATAGTTTCAGCAAGGAAACTACGCTTGTATTTCCAGTCTCACTCGATTGTGGTGATGACGACACAGCCGCTGCGAACAATTCTCCATGGTCCGAACCAATCCGGAAGAATGGTTAAATGGGCCATAGAATTGAGCGAGTTTGACATCGAGTACCAAAACAGGCTAAGCGCAAAATCGCAGGTCCTAGCAGATTTCATTATCGACCTACCAATTGGAGTCCAGGAGGAATCGCCATCCCAACAAGTTTGGGGGTTCCAAGTCGATGGCTCCTCCACATGATCAGGATCTGGATTCGGGGTGCGGCTAGAATCCCCAACGGGAGAAGTGATCGAGCAGTTGTACATACTCGCATTCAACGCTTCAAATAATGAGTCGGAGTATGAAGCGATCATTGCCGGTTTGAGATTAGCTTTGGGAATTGGGGTTAAAGACTTCCAAGCTTAAAGTGACTCTCAACTCGTACCAAGCCAGATCAGCGAAGAATACGAGGCTAAAGACAATAGAATGGGAGCTTACTTAGAAGTCTTTCAAGGGTTCATAAGTCAGTTCAACCGATTCGAATTGACGAGAGTTCCGCGAGGTGAAAATAGTTTGGCGGATGCGTTGGCTGTGTTGTCATCAACATCCAACCCCCCTGGTGCAAAGGATGATAACTGTAGAGACTATATAAACACCAAGTATAGCTATTGCAGGAAAGACCATGGCAATACAGACGCAATCAATGAGAAGACGCTCTCAACAAATTCCTAGGGATGAACCTGCAGGAGCTGCCCTCGTTCTCGACAGGTCTTCGAAGGGAACCTCACTCCAACCAGCGATGAGCCCAGCCCTGACACTGGTTTGACTGACAATGTTCAAGATGTGCCAGACAAAACAGACGATGAAGAAGTCGACCAGGAGGACGATGACGTCGAATCGGGTAGTGCCACCAATGAAAATGGAGATCCTGTGAGCAGTCGGCTTGACACCGAGCAAGTACCTACAAGAAACATGGGATCTAATGGCACCCCTCCCAACTCATATTTCGACAATCCACTCAATATCAAGCAAATTGATGTGACGGAAGAGCAAGTACCAGAAGATTTGGGCGAGGAGAACGAGTATTAGAGGACACAGATCGAGGCATATTTTGCAACAGGAAAAGCGCCAGATGAAAAGTTGCAGGCACGAAAGCTAAAAGTGAGAATTGCGCGGTTTTGTATGGTCAATGGACTCCTCTACAAATACAGTATTGTTGGACCTTACCTTGTGTGCGTGGGACCCGAAGAAGCATTGACCATCATAACGAAAGTTCATGAAGGTTTTTGCGGGTCGCACTCGCCGGGAAGGACCCTAATTCTGAAAATCAAACGGTTAGGATATTTCTGGCCGACTATGGTAAAAGAATGCAAGGAGTACGCACGGATGTGTGAGCAATGCCAAAAGCACGCCCCATTCATACACCAGCCTGCCGAACAACTTTCATCCATTTCCTCTCCATATCTGTTTATGAGATGGTCGATGAATATCGTCGGACCACTTCACCCCTCGACTGGGGGGGGGCAAGATTTCTGCTGGTGTTGACGGACTATTTATTTAAATGGATAGAGGCTGGAGCTTTCAAGAATGTTACCAAAGCAGTAGCCCAAAAGTTTGTATGGCGAAACGTGATTTGTCGTCACGGTTTGCCTTACGAGATAGTAACTGACAATGGATCCTAGTTCATCTCAACCAAATTCGAGGCGTTCTGTTCCACATGGAAAATAAGGTTAAGCAAGTCAACACCAAGGTATCCACAAGGGAATGGCCAAGCAGAAGCAGCAAACAAGACTCTACTCAGCAACGTGAAGAAAAGGTTGGGGGCTTTCAAAGGGGGATGGGCCGGTGAACTTCACGGAGACATGTGGGCCTGCCGAACCACACCTAGGAAAATGACTGACGAGACTCCGTTCTCTCTCGTGTATGGGATGGAAGCGGTAGTTCCTACAGAGGCTGCCGTCCCTAGACTTCGTAGAACGGTCAACATAGTGGACCTCGGCAAGAATGATGAGATAATGAAAGACAACCTCAACCTTATATATGAGAAGCGAGACCAAGCGTCAGCAAGGCTCCAGAACTATCAGCATGCGATGGCTCGCTATTACAACTCTCGGGTAAGGGTCCGATGTTTCAGTGTGGGTGATCTTGTACTTCGGCGAGTATTCTCGACTACAGCCGAGTATGGCGCCGGGAAACTGGGCATAAACTTGGAATGTCCTTACAAAGTAACGTTGGTTGTGCGCTATGGCATGTATGAGCTGGAGTCGAAAGATGGCGTCAAAATCCTGAGGTCATCGAATGCGATGCATCTTAAGGCATACTTCTGATTCCGGAAGTATAAGAAAGCATTATAACCGAGTTCGCGACGATATTTCTATAATTCGTTCACATCAATAAGAAGCCATTTCTTTTTTGTTTTGCTGTCGGGATATATATATATATATATATATTTACAAAAAACATCAAAGAAAAAGCGCCCAAACCGCACCCGCACTAGGGGCGTGATCCGAGAAGCTGAAAAAGCTAAAAAAATACTTAAGTCAAAAGAGCTAAACAAAAGCTAGAAAACGCTTAAGTAAAAAAGAGCTAAACGAATAACTTAAGTCAAAAAGCTAAACAACAGCTTAAGATAAAAAGCTGAACAAAAGCTGGAAAACGCTGAAGTTAAAAAGCTACAAAAAACCTAAGTTAAAAAGCCAAACAAAATCTAAGATAAAAGCTAAAAACGGCTAAGTCTAAAAGCTAAGACAAAGAGGCTAAAATAAAAACTCTAAAAGCTAAAACAAAGAGAAAACCAAAAGCTAAGCTAAAAAAGAGTTCGCAAATCGAAAACCACGCTCAAAGATTAAAATGAGCTCGGAGGGAACTTAAGCAAAGGCTAACAAAAGGTTTAAGGCTTGAGGGCCGGGGTAAAAAGAAAAAAGGATTTAAATTAAAGCATAAACAACGCTTACATAAATCCATCTAATCCATCAAAAGTCTCCAATAAATAAAGCATTAAGCCATCCTGAGCAACATATAACAAAAGTCTAGAAAATATAAAGTAAGCTCTAGGTAAAACTCGAGCAAAGTACTAAAACATAAGAAGATAGAGAAAATAACACAAGTCTCAAAATAGTATAAACAAAAGCTGAAAAGCGATCCTAAGTCTGAGAAGGATCCTCTGCAACGGCAGCGCTGATCTCCTCCACCAACTCATCCATCTTGGGTCCGATGTTGGACCCAAACTCATCAATAGGAACCGCAGTGTCAGTAGAAGTGGTGGAAGGAACGTCAGTAGCTGAGTCCAGAGGGGGAACACGTGAGCTCCCATCATGAGTTAGAACCGGAGTCATAATCGGAGAGGATGGCTGAATCTCCGAAGCCGAGGGCGGGGGCGAAGGTCCTCAGAAAAGCCGCATAAATCCCTGCAAATCGAAAGGTGGAATCTTCTATTTGGCCTCATCAGACGCCTTCCTCGTGACTTCGCTATCAGCAGTAAGAACTTCAAGCTTCGCCTTGAGATCTAGGACCTCACCTTTCTCAATATCCAAGAAGAGCTCAAGGTTGGCATTGACTCTATGATAGTACACCAGCGAATCTCGGGCGGCACGTTGAGCAACCAAGTGGAGCTTCACCTGCTCAATCCCATCGCGGGCACCATCTTGGCAACCACTCTCTTTGCCTCATCTCTGGCCCGCGCCGCGTTGATACCTCAAGAGCTAGTAAGCGCATTGAGATGAGCCTCCGCCTCCTCGAGACGAGAGGTGAGAGCGGCTTTCTCATCCTCAAGTGCTAGCTTCCCCTAAAAATAAGAAAAGGACTCGGACCTTACCATTTTGAACTTCTTATGCATCTCAGTCTGATCTTCCTTTGCGTCCATCGCGGTGGTCTCCGCAAGGAACATGCGACTGAAGGCGTCCTTCAGTTTCATCGTGAGCAAAGCAATCTGGTCTTCTGCGGCTTTCAAGCCAGATCCGTCTTTGGCTGCGGCAAGTTGGCGGCCAAATAGCTCGAGAGCACTGTTGTACCAACCCAAAGACTTCATTAAAAGAAGAACACAAGACATAATCAACACTTAGTAAAAATAATGATGATAAAGTGATGAAAGATGAGCAAGATAAAAATGTTTCCTATTTACCTCGCCGACGCTCCTAGAAAACTTCTTGTAGTGATCGCGAACCTCGTCCAGAAGATTTGGAATGCCGGGACCTTGCAGCACTTAAAGCAGAAGTGACGAAAGAGGTGTGAGGATGAATCCGAATCTGAAACAATCGATGTGTTCGCCTTGTAGTCAAAGCCCCAGTCATACTTCTTCCTCTTTCCGTCACCCCGTGCATTCCCTTGCTTCGGGAGCTTCCTCTTTAGGGATCCTCGTGAGGAGGGAGCGCCTTCAGCTGGCAAAAGAGCATCTTGAGATACGGGCAAAGCAACGACGAGTTGGCGACCCGGCTTCACGATAACCGAGTGATTAGCTGACACCATCGGAGCTTTACCAGCTCTATTTTCTCCTTTATCCGAGCTTGTGGGAAGAGAAGTAGCGGGGGCGGAGGAGGCAGCAGGGGGCGCTTCACGACGTGCCGGCACGCCATCATCATAAGCAACAACATTCTTGGCTTTCCTGTTGGCACGGTAGGAGGACATCTCGATGTCTTGAATGTCGTTGGGAGCTGAAACAAGGGGCATCACTTAGGAGGAATGCATGTGAAAACTCACAATAAGAAACTTAAGTAAAAACAATCGAACAAATCGGTTTCTTGGTCGGAAGGGGGCGGACGCTGAGATTCACCAACGATCTCGAGGCGCAGATTGGATTTGAAGATTCTAACCGGAGTAAAAGATCCCCATAAGGACATTGCCGGGCTACAAGAGCAAATGAAATCCACAAGATCCCGAGATAGCTTAGGGAGTTTTCCTTTCTTCCGATTCAGCGCTGCATAGAAAAATAAAATATGTTAGAAGTCATAAAACATAAAAACACATTAAACTGCAAGTATCATAGTCCTAAGCCGATTCCGCTAACCAATTTCAGGAGACCAATCCAGACCGCTAGGTGGGAAAGCCGACCGAAGGTCGACCCGTTTACAGGAAAGTAGAAGTAGAATTGCTTTCAAGATTCGTCTGTCTTGGGGAAACCCGAGAGGATGTTGCAGCGAGGATTTGACATTGAGTAGAAAAAGCCAGGTTGATTGCGAACCCCCCTTACCGACTCAAGATGGACAAGAGACTCAACATCAAGCTTAAACTCGTTTTCCTCAGCTAAGACTTGCAAACCCACAATGGTGCGAATGAGGTTCAGACAAATATGAGCTAAAGCAATCCCAAGAATATGCATGAAGTGGATAAGGAGCTCAGGTAAAGGAAACGAAAGTCCGCATTCTCTAAAGTAAATCTCATACACACAACAAAGGCCATCTCTAATTACCTCAGGATCCTCTAAGGAAGACGGAGAGATAAGCTCAACGTTCTCTGGTATGCGGCAATTGTTCCATAATCCTATTAATCTATCTATAGATAACCTGGAACGAGGATGGGGCCCAAAGAGAGGGAGTTGATCGGTCACCTGACGGGGAGGCGTGTCCTTCGGGAAACTCGGAGATGGCTTGGGTCGCAACGAAGACGCTAACTCGGGAAAAATAGGCGAGGTCGGCTCGGGTGTCTCTTGTGAACTAAGACTCGGACACAATTCCGAAGAAGCGGCATCTCGATCCGGGGTAAGGGAAATAACTTCTGTATCACCCGACTCGGGAGAAGCCGCTAGGAACTCCAGCTCGGGAGTAGCCGCTCACTTTGGACTCGGCATGAACAGATCATCACGGGGAGAGGCTTGGTGTGGTTCAGACGGGACAACTTGTTCTTGACCAAATCTTAGAGTACCTATCAGTTTCCTCTGGTTGAGGTAATGATTCATCTATGAAACCAATCTTGTTCCTAGCTTCATGACTTGTACTAACGGAGTAAAACACTCCGATTGTAGGAACCAAAATTCACACATCAATTTCCGTTAGTTACGGAAAATCAGAGATAACTCTAACTTTCCAGCGATTCCGGATTTCTATGAGTCAAACGATTTTAAGATCAAAAGACGATAAATAATAATAAAAGTATGAGAATTAAGAATACAAAAGAGGGTAAAGATGTTTTTTATTCCGAATTGTATGAGCGTGTTACAGTCAGATGATAGTCCCGACCGCAAGAACTGTCGGCAAGAATATCCTAGATCTAACAACAGAGACTGATAACCTAATTGAGTCGTAGCTCTCTAAGAACGGAAAAATAACCCTAAGTATTTTGGTGTTGTGAATTCAATGCCTCTCTTCCCTTCCTCTTCGTCTTTCTTATATAAGCTTCAAAGTCTGTCCTCTTTCCTTTTCCCTCTTCCGTTATTCCGCGGAAATCTTCCTTTTTCCTCTGTGGAAATATTCCTTTTCGGGATTGCTTCCATTTCTTCACGATTTGAAGACAAGTTATGATCACCATTTTTGCTTGAGCTCGGTTTTCGATTTGAGTCGTAAATGGGGCATTTCCATGTTTTAGGCCTCGTTGGGACGTTTTACGGATTAGGCGATTTATATAATTCTCATTAGACAACCGAACTTTAGTATGGTGATACGATAGAAAATTTGCGGACAGATTATACCGATCGTATGAGTGAGATACCACCAACATTCAAGTTAGTAATTTATCATTTCATACAATCGGTAAATACGAGCGCGTCCTTATGACTGTTCCTAAGAATGATGATTTTAATCGTATGGCATTTCGGCTAACCATTATCGTTTTATACTATTGACTTCGTATGAGAAGATTTTGCGATCATTTTGTGAATCAGAAGAAATAACCGTATAGCTAAAGTTACTTCGGTGTCCAAGATAACCAAAACCATTTATACGATTTATTTCATATCTATACGATAAGAAAGAGTTTTACGATTTCTATCGTAGAAATCCAATGGAAACTCGGAATGATACAAAACAAGAGACGAGAGGTTCGAGAAGAATTCAGCACGCCAGTTGGGGAGATGAACATGCGTTATTCAGCTTGCCAACTGACGAGATGAACTTGTGTTGTTCAACTCGTCAGTCGGCAAGCTGAACGTGTGTTGTTCCACTCGTCAGTTGGCGAGCTGAACGTGTGTTGTTCAGCCCATCAACTAACGAGCTGAACGTGTATTGTTCAGCTCGTCAATAGGCAAGCTGAACGTGTGTTATTCAGCTCGTCAATTGACGTTATGAACGTGTGTTGTTCAGCTTGTCAACTGACAAGCTGAACTTATGTAGTTTAGCTTGTCAACTAACAAGTTAAATGTATGTTGTTCAACTTATCATCTAACAAGCTGAACATGTGTTGTTCAGCTCATTAACTAACGAGCTGAACGTGTGTTGTTAAGCTCGTCAAATGACGAGCTAAGCTTGCATAGTTCAACTCTCCAGTTGGCAAGCTGAGTACGCGTATGTTTAGCGTACGTGCTTTCGTATGTCCGTAAACAGTGTTCAGAGCCAGAAGTATTTGTCGAAATGTCTTGATTTACTTGTCGTTGTTCCGAAACGTATCTGTCGAGGCCTTTGTGCTTGTCGGATGTCGATTTTGAGTACGCTTTGACCCCAACATTGGATATAAGTGGATTAGCTTGCCTCGTTAAAACCTTGTGATAGTAAAACCCGGTGGGACAAAACCTTCTCGGCTAAGGACAAAAGAGTGCAGAGATAATAACTTAGCTATTTAATGATTGTGATCTAGTTTGTTTGAAACATGTTCTTTATGATCTTTCGGAAGTATCCCGTCTTAGTTAGTTTCTACCGATGATCAAAGATTATACGACTAATGCAGTTTTAGTGAGCGATTAATTTTCCCGCAAAAATTTAAGGCATTGATTTTGTCGTGACCGTTTTTGACCCAAACAGTTAGCCTCCTAGCACGTAAGAATCGTTAAAGTGTTCTTCCGAGGTGTAGGTTAGGTGAGTTAGGCGGAATTATTGGCATAAAAGTCAGAAAATGTATCGCGAGCGACTAAACTTCATAGTGAGCAACCAGACTTCGTTGTTGGCGACCAGTCTTCATCTTAGGCGACCAGACTTTGTCTTGGATGGCCAAACTTTGTCGTGGGCAATCAAAATTTGTCGGGGGCGACAAGAATTTGTTGTTGCAACTAGATTGAGCATAATTATTAGTTCAAGCAAGTGTATCGGTCCTTTGAGGAGTATCGTGACTGTCGTGGTTTTGTGGATAGCTTGTGGCATATCGATCATCCTAACTAATCGTATAACACCAAGATGGACAAGATTTAAGGTTGTATGATGAGGTGTAAAAACGTAGACTCTTCAATCTCTCCGATCGAAGAGAGGATTTGGGAGCGTTGGCCTCTGATACTCATTTCCTCCCATTTGGCAGAAGTCATGACCACTACTTGTGGTGATGAAGGGAGTATGTTCCCTATTTATATTATGAATTTGGCCGAGTGTGGCCATTTTTAGTTTGTCGGGATTGGTCGTATGTGACTCTAAATCCCTGTTACTCTACGAGTTTTTCTAAGTTATGTTTATGTGAATATATGGTTTGGTTGTCGAGACAAAATTACGAGTAGTCAATTTGTATTCCGTTCCCTGATTTGTCGCTACGTTTAGCTTATCTGTTTTGGATGCTAGTTGTTTAGAAAATCTAAAATTCCGAGTTGTTTGGATTTGCGTGTGTGAGAAACAAGATAAGTTTAGGGATCTCGTACCAATTTTTGATACTATGTCTAGAGATGTTAGAGATCAGTGTGATGGGTTTAGGGCAAGAACTAGATATATTATTGGTTTTAGGGGGTGCGGTGACTATCCCGGATTACGTAGCCCATTTACAATTTCAACCTGATTCCGTTTTGATATTAGAATATGCGATAGACTCGCATTGATCGGGAACCGAATTGTTCAGAAGTGCTGACTAAAACTATGGTTTTTCAGCGCTTTATCCTTGTGTCGGATGTATTAGAACCGATCTTACGAAAGGTTAGGTGACTAGTTCGTCCATCGGGGCCAATCGAAGGGTTTGATATAGGAGCTAATGTTTGTCCGTTTCGGTTTTGAAGTCTGTTGCGACTGCGTTCGTGCGAGTTTTGAAGTTTGTTGTGATCAGCAACAAACATGATGGTAGATGCTACCGTTTTCAGTTTTCGCGAAGGATGTGCGTTTGAGAATACACTAGTGCGTATGAGTTTTTTTCTTCCAATATGGCGTTTTCGTCGAGGAATGTAATTTTTCAAAAAAAATTTGTTGAGGCATTTGCGACGTCTCGCAATGCTGAAGATTGATTTTTCTTTTGATATGCCGCATTTCTTGCTCGAAATGTTCGTGGGCTTAAAGATGTTTTAGCAGTGATGTAAGGGTTTTGTTTTAACCTTTCGCTGGAAAAACGTTTTAGTTTGTTTGCGGATGTTAGCGACCAAAACTGTCGTTTCTGTTGAGATATTAAACTGTTTGATTTGCAAGAGTCGTTTTGTAAGCATTGTCAAATTGTGAAATATTGTCGAGCTTAATTTCAAAAAAGTTATTCCGTAAAATGTTGTCGAGTTATTTACTTGGGCGTTTTTGAGCGAATCTTGGATTGTTTTATTTAGCCACGGTGTGTCGAAAATGTTTGTGGATCGTGAGAAGATAGCAAAAATTTCTAAGTAAGGATGCGTTTTTCTTATTACGGAAAAGTTTCTAAAATAAAGAGTAAGTGAATGCGGATATTTTGAAATATGGGAGTATATGAGTATACGTATACGTACCTACTCCCCCTTCTTTTCGAGAAGAGGGACAACTGCATTTTTCTCATGAAAAACTGTCAACGCACCTTTTTCGGGGAACAAGCCATCTCGTAGTTCAGTTGGTTGCCGTGAGTTAGATTACTTGTTTGGCGATGATGTGTTGTCTGTTTTAGCTGCGATGGCTACAGTTGGGTCAATAATTTTTTTGGGTGGTTTTTGCGCCATTTGGTCTGGGATGTTGGGCTTGGTCACGTTCTTTAGGTTAAGCTATTTCTGGAGTTGACGAATCTGGTTCGTATTTTTCTAAAGCGCTGTCAGGTTATACCGAAATGTTTTCGGTCGACGCCTGGGTTATGTTCATTTGTTTGGGTCTGATCATTGGTGTCGTTGTGAACTGTCTTATTTTATGCTCGACTAAGAAGCATAGTCTCGCTTGTTTTCGACATCCCCAGATTACGGATTTTCCATGGGGAATCCAAAATTTGATGCCTAAGTGGTAAGTTGACAAGACTGCCTTCATGGAATTTATCCAAGTGTTCCGACGATCGCGTTGTAGATGGCAAGATGATCGACTACCGCGAAATCCACGATTTTGGTGACTTCCTTTCCCATTACGTAAATTTGAATTGATACGAGATTCATGGTTTTCGTGCCGAAGAAACATGTGAGTGGCTTCGGCGTGGGTGTGACTTTGGGCAGCTTGATGCCAATTTTGTTTAGCATACTGCAGAAGATCATGTTCACGGTGCTTCCTATGTCGACGAGGATCCTTGCGACCATGAGATCACTTATGACAAGATCGATTACAAGAGGATCATAGTGAGAGGCGTCGATTATGATAATTTTATTTTCCTCGAAAGTAATCGCGTTATTCGAAGAATCGGAAGATGTGAAGAGAAGGTGATCAGGCTAGTTGGCGCTCGATTCGACCTTGTGATGGTATGCCTTTATTGTGGAGACGCTGTCTTGAGAGTACTGCGACCCTCCGATTATCATGTTTACTCCATGATGATTGACGTCGCTGCCTTTGCCCTCGGACCCTCTTCCACACTAGATATTTCTGACATTTCTCCGGCGAGCAGTTTTTTCGTTAGCCTTGCCCCGAGAACTTTATAGTTTACCGTGGAATGACCCTTCGTGTGATGGAATTCGCATAAGGCATTTTCATCATAGGCGGTGTTCCTAGTCCAAGTGTTTTCGGACGTTCGTCCTTGTTTGGACGATGGCTTTATAGCATAGTTATGCGCTCCTTGAAGGTCCTCCCCTTTATGATGGATGTACTTGTCGTTACGATGGTTTTTTTTCGACTTCTGTTCTGGGGCTGTGCTAGTGGCGTGGTGAATCTATAATTTTACCGCATGTATTTCCTCCAAGGTTTTGGCGAGGGAGTCGCGAAGATCCCGGATTATGTCGAATTCATCGTCAGCAGCCTTATGAGCTTATCGATGTTTGTTACGGATGATTAAAGATTGTTCTTCAGCTTGCTTCTTCTGCTCTACCATAAGATGTTTTATTCCTCTTCAGTCATGGGCATATGAAGTTGGGATATCTGACGAGTCGAGCGGTTGTTAACCCTCCTTGGGTGCACGTCTGCGTCTTCGTCCAATTCTTCAGAAGATTCACTGAGTTCCAAACTTACTCTCTCGTTCTCACTGTCCGTCGTTCCCTCATCAAGGGGTAGAGGGTTATCAACGGTTTTTAGTGTTGCGATGGTAGTGTTTTCGTCGGGATTTTATCCCAACGGTTCTTTATATATGTTTATCGTTAATGACAATGAGGCTTGGGTCGAGAAGGAAGAGGAGATCAAAGTTGAGGCTTCTTCTTACTTCCAAAAGTTAGTTACTACTTTGGGAGCAACGAATGTTGAATCTGCACTCCATCTGGTTCATTCTCGGGTAACAGAAAAAATGAATTGTGATCTCAAAACAAGTCACTTTAGTTGAAGTAAAAGAGGCAGTTTTCTCAATGCATCCAAAAAAGGCTTCGGGTCTAGACGAGATGACAACTTTTTTTATCAAAGATATTGTAGGCTTCGGGTCTAGACAGTCCTCCATTCAGGTTAGTCGTTTATCATATGGCGTTTCAAAGAATGATGATTTTAATCGTATGGCGTTTCGGCTAACCATTATCGTTGTATACGACTGATTTCGTACGAGAAGATTTCACGATCCTTTTGCTAATCGGAAGAAATAACTGTATAGCTAAAGTGAATTTGGTGTTCAAGTTAACCAAAACCATTTATACTATTAAGTCAGGATATATACGATAAGAAAGAGTTTTACAATTTTTATCGCAGAAATCTAGTGGAAACTCATAATGATATGAAACAAAATACAAGAGGTTCGAGACAAAGTCAGCTCGCCAGTTGGAGAGCTGAACATGTGTTGTTCATCTCTCCAACCGGCGAGCTGAACTAGTGTAGTTAAGCTCGTCAGTAGGCGAGCTGAACGTGTTTTGTTCAGCTCGTCAGTTGGTGAGCTGAACTTGTGTTGTTTAGCTCGTCAGCTGGCGAGCTGAACGTGTGTTGTTAAGCTTGTCAGTTGGCGAACTGAACGTGTGTTGTTCAGCTCGTCGACAGAAGAGTTGAACTTGTGTAGTTCAGTTTGTTAGTTGGCGAACTGAACGTGTGTTTTTCAGCTGGTCAACTGAAGAGTTAAAATTGTGTAGTTCAGCTCGTCAGTTGGTGAGCTGAACATGTGTTGTTCAGCTTGTCATTTGGCGAGCTGAACGTGTGTTGTTCAGCTCGTCAACTGGCAAGTTGAACTTGTGTAGTTAAGCTCGTCAGTTAGCGAGTTGAACATGTTTTGTTAGCTCGTCAGTTGGCGAGCTGAGCATGTGTATGTTCAGCATACGTGTTTTCATTTGTTCGTAAACAGTGTTCGGAGCCTGAAGCATTTGTTGGAAGGTCATGATTTACTTTTCGTTGTTCCGAAACGTATCTATCGAGGCTTTTGTATTTCTTGGATGTCGATTTTGAGTACGCTTTGACCCAAAAGTTGGACGTAAGCGGATTATCTTGCCTCTTTAAAACGTTAGTGATAGGAAAACCCGGTGAGACAAAACTTTCTCGACTAAGGACAAATGAGTACATAGATAATCTCTTAGCTATTTAATGATTGTTATCCAGATCTTTCGAAACATGTTTTTTATGATCTTTCAAAAGTATCGCGGCTTAGTTAGTTTGTTCTGTTGATCGAGATGATATGACTGATGCGGTTTTGGTGAGCGATTAATTTTCCCGCGAAAGCTTTAAGGCATTAATTTCTTCGTGACAGTTTTTGACCCCAACACCGATCATCAATTAGCCACAAAGGAATGAAGTTATCCACTGATGTGAATATGTTTTTCCTCTTTTTGGCTTGTCGAGCAAGAAGGTTAGATTTCTCGTTCGTTTATATGGGTGATAGTTTACTATAGCTGTGGGCATGAAAGACCTCAGATAGGTTAACTCCTTCAATTCGGCAGCAAAGTTGTCCACTCCGTTGGTTTTGAAAACATTGTGACGTCCATTGAGTCTGTAACAAACCGGTTACTTGTAATTCCACATTGTAGGATGCATTCCATTTCCCAGATTAAACTAAGAAGTTCCATATGCAGAGGACATCGCCCTCGTTTTTGATGTGATCCTAGATCTACTCCGTTGAAAGGCTTTATGAAAATCGGACAATTAGCTTGATGATGGCTCGATCTATGCTTGAAATTGGCTCGGACAGATGGATTTTGGCTCGGGTGGCTTGGAACTGGTCTCGGGCTGGGCTCGAGTCTGTCTCGGTGGCTTAAGGCTTGGCCCGAAGGTCTTGGCTCGAGTCTTGGACAGGTTTGGATCGCAAAAAGGCTCAACAGCCTAGTAACTTGGCCACTAAGCTTCGGATAGCTTGCGACGGAA
>OVBE01007197.1:0-18786 GCA_900406425.1 Iberis pinnata
ACAATGATAGTGTAATAGGAATTGATAACGTTTTCACACAAAAAATCCTACTATCATGTACAAATCATGAAATTCAAGTGTTATCAATTACTATCACTGATATAGTCTAAATTTGTGAAAAATATTTTATTTTCCGCTTCCATTTCTCTCAACGCACCAATATAAGATGCAAGATTAGCACCCGAGCCAACTGTAGAAATGACAACAAATGAACATGCTCGATTTCAACAATTTCTATCTCGTAATTTGGTGATAAAAAATAAAGAGAGTCATCTATCACTTTGAAATGCATTGATCGAGCTTATATGAGAGCATTATGGAAATAATACTAATTAATAATTTGATATTTGAATTTTTTATGATGTTATTGGTATATTTTCTAATAATTGTGTAATTTATATTATAATGTAATGTCTTATTAATAAATATTCCATGTTATGTTATAATTAAATGATGGATTTTTTATATTTTTTTATATAAAATTATATGATGTTAATTAATTGTGAACAAAAATATGGACCATATTGTAAAATGCACAATTTTGACACTTCAAATCTGAAGTGTTGTCATTGGAGGAAAACACATGACACTTGAAATTTAAAGTGTCACACACTTCAAATTAGAAGTATCCTTTGGAGAACATCTCCAAAGGACACTATAACTTCAAATTTGAACTTTTTTCTCCTCCAGATGGACACTTCAAAACTTCAAATTTGAAGTGTTAATTTCTCACACTTCCAATATGAAGTGTCTACTTTCTCACCCTTCAAATTTGAAGTGTTACTTTTTAATTACATTTTAGTCCCTAGATTTATTTATTAATATTTTTAAGTTGTATAATTATTATTTTGGTACCAACACTTTTATGATTTTTACTAAATGTATACTAATTTATGCATCTTATATATAGAAACATATAAATTAAAGTTAATATTAAAATAAGAGAAATATTAAATACTATTAATATTTTTAAAAAACATCAAGGGAATTTAATCCAAAAGAGAATAATAAAAGGATTACATAACACACAAATTTTACTCATATAAAAATACCACAACAAACTAATTAATAACCACCTAAATTTGATCCATTACCTTCAAGATCATCAAAATATTGCCGGAAAAATGTTGGTATTTGATTTTTTTTATGATGTTATTTGTACATTTTCTAATAATTATGTAATTTATATTATATTATAACTAGATTAGGACTCGCGTGATACACAGATACAAAAATTATTTAGATTTTGAAATGATAATATGTGTGATTATATATTTTAATCAGCGTTAAAGTCTAAACTTATTTATTATTAATTTTTGTGTTAATCATAATTCAAAGTTTCATAATTAAATTAGATTAGCCAAAATTATGAGGAATATTTTTCTATAGATCTCAAAAACAAATATATATATATACTGTATAATATTATTATCCTAAATTGAAAGTTATAAATGAATGAAAATTAGTTTTTTTAAAAATATTTATCTTCTTAGACTTAGATTTTTTGCTATATTTTAATAATTCTCTTATTTACTACGATAATAAAAGTTAAGACATGTAACTTTTAAAATTAAATAAACCAACTTAAAAAACAAAATAAATTTTAATATATGGTAACAAAAGGTTATTAAAATAATTAACATTAATACAATAGTCATGATAACATTCATTATCGTTAAAATTAATATCAATATATGTTGTTGTTTTATAGTTTAAACAAAGAAAAAATGTATATATTTTATACTGTTAATCTTCTATACATTCCATTAAATTAACTTTTATAATTCATATTTTTATTTTAATATTTAATTTCTTTTTATAATATCGTGACGACTAATATTTATTTTGAGCAATGCATATTTCTTTTTTGCTAGTTTATTTAGTTTCTTCTTTTAGAAAAAAATAAACTAACAATAAGAAAGTTTCCATTAGTTTAAAATACTAAGCTGACACATGTTATAATCGTACATAACAATAACATATGTCACGATCTCGTGAATTACGATTTTGCTAATGTGTCGTGCTCACGTGAAACGCGTTTCGCATTATATAATAAGATTTCTTATTAATAAATATTGCATGTTATAATTAAATGATGTATGTTTTATATTTATATATAAAATTGTATGATGTTAATAAATTATGAACAAAAATATGGACCATATTGCAATATACACACACTTTTGATGCAACACTTCAAAATTTATGGCATCTCCAAAAGACACTCAAAAACTTCAAATTTGAAGTTTTTTGTCCTCCAAAGGGACACTTCAAAACTTCAAATTTGAAGTGTTACTTTCTCACTCACACTTCAAATTTGAAGTTTTACTTTTTTATTGCATTTTAGTCCCTAGATTTATTTATTTAATACTTTTAAGTTATATATTAATTATTTTGGTACCAACACTTTTATGATTTATTTTAAATATATAATAATTTATGCATCTTCTATTTAGAAACATATAAATTATAATTATAATATTACAATATGAGAAATATCACATACCATTTATATTTTCTTTAAAAAAAACATCAAAGGAAATTTAATACAAAAGAGAGCAATAAAAGAAGATTACATAACACATAAATTTTACCCAAATAAAAATATCACTACAAAATAATAAATACCTACCTAAATTTGATCCACTACCTCCATGATCATCAATGAATTGTCCGAAAAAGGTTGGTGTAGCCAAAGCTTGAAGTTGCTCTTGATTTCTTTTTTTGTATGATCTTGCTTGCTCAGATCGAATAAACTCACGAGAGTCATCTATCACTTCGAAATGCATTGATAGAGCATATATGGGAGCATTGTGGGAATAATGCTAATTAATAATTTGATATTTGAATTTTTTATGATGTTATTGGTATGTTTTCTGATAATTATGTAATTTATATTATAATGTAATGTTTTATTAATAAATACTGCATTTTATAATTAAATGATGGATGTTTTATATTTATTTATAAAATTGTATGATGTTGATTAAGTGTGAACAAAAATATGGACCATATTGCAAAATACACACTTTTGACACTTCAAATTTGAAGTGTTGTCTTTGGAGGAAAATACATGACACTTCAAATTTGAAGTGTCCCTTTGAAGATGCCCGTAGAGGAAAACACATGTCACACACTTCAAATTTGAAGTGTTCCTTTGGAGATGCCCTTAACCAGTTTTTATCTCTTAAACGTCTTCTTCTTTTAGCAAATATTCCTCTAGAATAGCTAATGTTTCTTCCTTCACGCTGAATTAACAACAAAAAGTAATGTTTTTTTAGAGTCATTATCTCAATAACCCCATAAAGATTCAAACTTTAAATCCAGTAATCCACATTGATTGATCCGGTCAACAAAAATCCCACATTGCATACCTTCCAGGTCTAATGATCTTAAACTTTCCGACTTTAGTAAGATCGAAAATTGTGGATCCAGCGCGACCCGACGGAAGCAAACCAGCATCATAGACATAAGCACAATGCTGCCATAAATTCTCAAAATCTTTAACACTAACGCTGCTTCGATAACCACTTAGATTAGCACTTGTAAGAGCCAGCACACTGTCTGAGCCTCTCGACACTTCCCTAATAAATTCACAATCTGGAACTTGCACTCCGATAGTATCAACCCCTGGGTTTAAAGACTTTTCGAGAACGCTAGATTCACCTGTTTGAATTCACTACAAGAACACTCTCACATAAAGAGATCACATTAATATTGAATGCAACCACATCAAGACGAAGAAGCAAACCTCTTAGAAGGATAACAGTGACTGGACCAGGCAAGACCGAGTCTAGTAAACCGTAAGGTAAGTGGTTTGTGTTAGCAACTCTTCTGATATCCAAAGCATCGCCAACATATATAGCTAAAGGACTTGTAAGCTTACGGCCTTTGATCTAATATATCCGATTAACTACTTCTAATGAAATGCTAATCAAATTTAGATTAATAAATGTGAAGCTTATAGAGCTAATTAGGGAAGATTTATACATTACCAAGCATCACAAGCGAAACCATAAAGCGTATCGGTTGGTACAACGATAACTTTGTTGGAATTGATAGCTTGAATAGCTTCGCGTGCATAAGGTTTGGTTGCTGGATGAACAATGCAGATTTCTGCTCTCTCCAAGCTCCAAACCATCTTCTTCTGCAATCCTCATTTCAATCTTGTATGGTGGTTAGCAATTGAGATCAATCTTAACTCAGAAAATCCTAATAAACATTAGAAGAAATAATTTGATCATCAGCCCTTCACTATCATCTAAATATGGAAGATCTTGAGCAAGCTACACAACCTATAATCTCTCAAAGACAAATCGAACAGAAGAAGAGAAACCCTAGAAGATATCCAAACGAGCAGTTCCCACTGTAAGATGCAATGATATCGATATGTATTTCATTGAGTAAAGTGGCATGAATAGCCACCTTTGTTACAGAGGCTATTGCACAAAATCAGGACTATTCAAAGTACTTATTAACAAAATAGTAATAGAGTATTGGTATATTCTTTCACCCTCCCGCAATTGAAGTGTTCTTCGGAAGGACGGTTAAGCTGGATCGAAACTCCGAGAAGAGTATTGAAGGTAAGCCCTTTGTAAAGATGTATGCATATTGCATTCAACAAAGGATATGAAATACTCAAACATGGCCTATTGCCACTTTTTCCCGCGCAAAATGAATGTCTAATTCGATGTGTTTTGTGCGTTGATGTTTGACAGGGTTTGTTGCAAGGTATACCGCACTTATGTTGTCACAATAAACCATTGAAGCTTTGGTTAGAGGCCGTTGTAGTTCGAGGAGAAGGTTTCAAAGCCAAGTAAGTTCTACAACAGCATTAGCCACGCCCTTATACTCAGCTTCAGAACTGGAATGGGACACTGTTTGTTGGCGCTTTGCAGACCATGAGATGAGATTCATACCGAGGAAAACACACTAACCAGAGGTGGAACATCTAGTGTCGGGACAACCAGCCCAATCAGCATCTGAATAGGCTGTAAGTGAGTCAGTTTGTCCTTGGCGAAGTTGCAGTCCGTGTGTTATTGTGCCCTTAACATAGCAGATGATCCTTTTCAATGCTTGTAGGTGAGGTTGTCTTGGATCATGCATAAACAAGTAGACCTATTGAATAGCGTAGGAGATATCAGGTCGTGTAAATGTGAGGTATTGTAGGGCACCTTCCAGAGAATGGTACTCCGCCGGATGAGCAATTCGTTCGCCCAAAGTCGCTGATAGTTTCGATTTGATATCAGTTGATGTGGCAATTGATTTGCAATCTGACATTTTTGTGCGGGCAATTATCTCTTGAGCGTATGAATGCTGGCTTAGAAAGAGGCCGAAGTTATTAAATTTTGCCTTAATTCCCAAGAAGTGATGCAGGCGCCCCAGATCAAACAACGAGAATTCTGCTTTTAGGCGTGATATAATATGTTGAATTAGGGCAGGTGAAGATGCGGTTACTATTACATCATCGACATATAACAGAAGGTAAGCCGCATCTTTGTTGTGCATGTAAACAAAAAGAGAGCTATCTTCCTTTGAAGTGATAAACCCGATGTTAGTAAGATGACTTTTAAATCAAAAATTCCAGGCTCGAGGAGCCTGTTTTAAGCCATGTGCAGACATGATGAGGTAGTGAGGAATCAACGAAGCCGGGGAGCTGGAACATGTACACGTCTTCATCTAAATCGCCGTGTAAGAAGGCGTTTTGGACATCTAATTGGTGAATTGGCCAGCCCCCTGATACAGCAATGCTCAATATTGTTCGGATAGTCGCTGGTTTGACCACCGGGCTAAACGTTTCTGAAAAATCAAGATCAGCTTCCTGCGATTTCCCATTGGCCACAAGTCTAGCCTTGTGACGAGTTATGCGACCTTCTGCATCATATTTATGTTTAAAAAGCCACATTGAGCGAACAACATTAATGTGAGAAGGTCGAAGTACTAAATCCTAACTCTTTGTCTTAATCATTATGTTAATTTCATCAGTCATTGCCTTATTCCAGTTCGGATCTGTTATGACAGATTTATAGCTTTTAGGAACAGGAGATGGAGCAAAATATATAAGAGAAAGTTGGTGTTTAGGCTTTCGAATCCCTGCTTTGGCCCGAGTTACCATAGGGTGCGTAACCGGTCCCGCAGTTTGAGCAGGAGGTGGTGACAGGATATGAGGAGTTGTTGGCGTGGGAAAAGGTGTTTGAAGAACAGAGCTGAGAATTGGTGAAGGATTTTCTGGGATTTCAGTAGGTAAGCTGATTTTATTGTCATTGGGAATTTGAGCTTTAGGAAAAATTGATTCATCAAAGAAGACATGCCTTGAAATAATGATGCGATTAGTTTTTAAGTCCAGGCATCTATAACCTTTATGTTGAGTAGGATATCCAAGAAACAAGCATGGAGTTGATCTTGGTGCAAGTTTATGGAGATTAGAGTTGTTTAAGTTTGGAAAACATAAGCAACCGAAAACTCGCAAGTGGTTATAGCTAGGTCTTTGATTGAAGAGGCGAATGAATGGTATGTGATTGTTTATGGCTGAAGATGGTAAAATATTTCTCAAATGAACAGCGACATGGAGAGCCTCCACCAATAAGAAGGAGGAAGATGAGCTTGAAGAAGAAGGGCTCGGATGGAGTTTGAAAGAGTCTGAATCATCCTCTCGGTCTTGCTGTTTTGCTAGAGGTGTGTGGACAAGAGAATCAAATGAGAATTCCTTGATCAGCAATGTAATTATGAAAGTGAGAATTATTGTATTCACCTCCATTATCACATTGAAGAGCTTTGATGAATTTGTTAAATTGAGTTTTGACATAATTCGTGAAGTGAACAAATTTAGGAAAAAACATCAGACTTGTTTCTTAAAAGATAAACACAAACAAAGTGTGAGAATTGATCAAGGAAAAGAACATAATATCTTATACCACTCAAACTCGGAATTGGCGAAGTCCAAACGTTAGAGTGAACAACATCAAATGGATTCGAAACAGAAGTTTTAGAAGATGTAAAAGATTGTTTTAAGTGTTTTCCCATTCGACAAGAAGAACAAGAAGAAATAAGCTTTTCATTATTGAAAGAAAGAAAATCAGAGGACGTAATAGATTTAATTGAGGCTTCATTAACGTGCCCGAGCCTTTTATGCCAAAGAGATGGCATAGCGGCGAGAAGAGCAGTTGAAGTCGTCTTATTGAGTGAAGCTGGAAGGGGATATAAATCGCCAGAGCTCTCACATCGGAGAAGAAGGTTCCTGGTTAGAAGATCCTTCACAAAAAATCCAATAGGGTCAAACTCGACAGAACATAAATTATCAGAAGTAAACTTACGAACAGAGAAAAGATTTTTGACAATATTAGGAGTGGCTAGGACATCTTTGAGAAATAGGGGTCTGGTATTTGTTTTAAGAGTTGAAGAGCCAACAAAGTTTACATGAAGGTGAGAACTGTTTCCGACAATGACCGAGTGATTAACGTTTTGAGAAAGATTAGAATTAAGATTACCAACATTTTTGGAGAGATGCGCAGTAGCTCTAGAGTCCATGTACCATTCTCCATCTATCATATCCCGAAGAGATTCAGAGGAATAGGCTTGTGCGAAATTGGGAGACTTATTGTCGATGTGTTGTTATTGTGAATGTTGGCGGCTGAAATTATGTGGTCGGAGGATGGGCATATTGTTGCGCAAGTCTGGTGTAAATGGTTGCCGGAACCAAGGTGGGTAAGGGGCAGACCAAGGATTAAACAGAGGCGGTGAGGTCCAAGAATTTGGAGAAGGCCAGAATGGAAATTGTTGGTGTTGAGAGCCAGAATAGCCACGGCCTCTACCGCAGTTGTTGTTGCGGCGATTTCCTCGATTGTTGGTGAAGCGTTACTGTTGTGGACGAGGTCGGGCAGGCACAGGTGGAACACGATCGACAATAAGAGCAGAGGCGGATGAAGGAGTATCATTGTGAGAGATTGTAGGTGGCTTAAACATGCGCTTGAGCCTGGTTTCTTCTAGTTCCAACATTGATTTAGCATCTTCAAAGCTTGGAAATGGTTCTTTATGTTTGATAACATTGATTATGTTGTCAAGCTTATCATTAAGCCCATTGAGAAGGTACATGACGAAGGTACGGTCGCTGACCGAGGCGTCAACATTGGATAGAAGATCGGAGAGAGACTTAAGATGCTATGTATAGGGTTGTATACTGAGATCGCCAATTTCAATTTTCCAGAGCTCATTGTCGAGCTGAATAGCTCGAGCTTCTTTGTTGTTCCAGAATCGATTTTCTATCCGAAGCCATAGATCACGGGTAGACCCGCTTGTTTTGAAACTTGATCGGAACAGAGAGGAAGAGAGTGTTCCGTAAATCCAAAGCTTCACAAGACCATCACGCTTATGCCATGCCTCATCGTCATCACCAGTGGGAAGGAGAGTTTCGTCAAGGTGTCCTTTGACGTCAAAGGTGAGGCAATGTGTGAGAAATAATTCTCTCCAAGCGTCGTAGTTGTGGTCTTCGTCATCAAGAATGATCGGGATATGTGACTTGATGTTAGTCACGCTGTAAGCACGTTCGGCAGGAGCAACCATTGAATGAAGAAACAGGTTCACCATATTTTCGATGATGATTTTATAGTTACAGGAAATATCGATATAAATTCCATAATAGCACTACATACATATTTTAAATATTAAAAACTAAGATTTGACAAACACTATGTGCAACAACAACTCTAATATTTTTGATAATCTATAAAGAGTGATGTTCTATATCCCCTATATATATATTAGCAAAACTAAAGTTGGAAGAACTTTTTTTATTACTTCATTAAAATCGATTATATATGAATTAAGTTTTTAAAAATTAAATTGATGAATTATTTTATTTTTTTAGGATTTTTGAAGTTTTTATATTATTTGAAATTTTTATGATTTTTTATAAATTTTTTGAAATTTTATAATTTTCTGAAATTTTTACGATTTTTTAAAATTTTCTGAAATTTTTTTATAATATTTTTAGTTTTTTAAAATTAATTTGATGAATTATTTTATTTTTTAGGTTTTCTAAATTTTTTATAATTTTTTTGAAATTTTTTATGATTTTTTTTTTATTTTTTTCGAATTTTTACGTTAAAAGAAAAAATGACGGCTGTTAACTTTTTCGTTAGAAAAAAACGATAGAAAAGACGGCGTGCAAGATGGCTGCCACCTTCAGAGTTTTTCATGCGATTTTTCAAAAAAAATTAAGATTTAAGGTTAAAATTGCTAGTGGTTTTTTATCAAAGTTAAAAGTGATAGAAAATAAGTGATATTCTGAAAGTATTTTATGCTATTTTCTCTTTTTTTTTTCGACTCCACAAATCTTTTAATATTCCAAGACAAACCCTAAGAAATATGAGTAATCAATCAAAGTCACAAAACATACAACAATACAAATGAAGTAATTACTTTCCCTTTGCTTTATACAAATCATCATCACATAACAATAACCCAGCAAGTAAGTGTATAAAAGTAACTTCTTGGCTCTATGAGGTACTTGTATGATGTATAGAGGTTGTTGCATCCAAAGGTTGTGATGGCTGCAAAGTCTGAGCAGTTAGCTGTTGCTCTAGCCTTCGAGCTAGCCATCTTCGTTTCCATCTCACAAACTCAACCATCACTGAACTTCCACATATGCAAACACCAAATCCAGCAAATGTTGATAGAAGAACTGACAGAACTGGTTGCAACTCCACCAGGGAGTAAAATATATGTGCGAAGAGAACAACTAAAGCAAACTGTACAGATGCATAAATCCACACAAATCTTCTCATTACCATGGTTGATGCGGTCATAGATGCAAGAAGACCAAGTATACAAGAGAATGGTAATGATATTGCAATTGCACCAGTACCTAATTTCTCAACTAAGAGCTGCTCAAGGAAGCAGAAGTAAGCAAGCATGCTTATTATTACTAAAACCGGTACCTCCTGCCACACTCTGTAACCAGTGACATCTAGCTGAGTAATACCAGAATTTCTCATGCTTTGGATCCTTAGAAGTGTTACAGGTAAGTTCTTAACCTCTTGTTTACATACTTCACATGTCTTGTTACCTTTTATGCTAAACCATTTTAGAGCACATTCTTTGTGTGCAAGAGCAAGCTCTCCTTTGCAACTACATTCCATTTTTAAGGTTTCTCCTCCTTCACAAAGCTCTACTAAACATATCCTACAAACTGCTTCATCCTCTGGTATGTCTTCGCCTCCATCACCATCACCATCACATGTTTCTTGATAATACATTAACATAGATTTTGTTACATATCAGGATAAAGAACCATATGAGACTGACTGAAACATGAAACTTACCAGTATTACCAGCGTCTGCTGAATTTGATAAAACCTCTCCTTCTTTTACACGAGGAGTTGAAGGAATTACCCTAAAGAATGAATCCATTCCCTTTAGACTTGCTTCTTTGTCATTAACAGGCACAGAACGAGAACGAGCTATCTTCACACTTCCTTTGCTCTGCAACACCAAGTATAAGTAAAACCTAAATGATGATTGTAAGTGTAAGGTACTGTGAAAGAGAAGGCTTACGCTTGGAGTTTGAGGAGCAACACTGCTTCCTCCATGAGCTGACTCTGAGGTTGAAAGAACAATGGGAGTCACTGGTAGAGATGAAGTTCTCTTGATCCTGGGCGTAAACAACTTAGAAAGTGACAATGACCTTGAGATAGAAGCCTTTTCCTGCAATGCACAAGGAGAACAGGCTTCCCGTTGTCCCTTCTCGATGTCAATTTTCGGTTTGAAGCCAACTTTAGGCAAAAGATTCTTCAGGGACGATTTTCCACGCGGAGGAACAGAAGAAGAAGTAGGACCAGGACCAGGAGAAGTTGAAGACATATCAAAGTTGACTCTTTTTGGAGTTGGACTAGGCGTTGGAGGCATTTTGATTATAACCGAATCTTCAAGAGAGAGACCACTTGCTCTGGAGGGTATTTGCAAAGAGAGGTTCTTTCTCCTCCATTGTTGAACATTTCCACAAGCTTCTTCTGTTATAGCAGAGGATCCTCCTTCCTTCTTATTAACAACAAAAGAGTAATCCTTTAGATGAAACTAACAAAACACTAATCAGGCATTAATAAGTAAATAGCACAAAATGCTCTCATATTTTCAAAACACATCTAATTCATTCATAAGATCAAATCTTTGATACCTGAATCCCTATTTGCACAGAGACATAAGTTTTTTTTTTTGGTTTAAAACTTAAACATACAGAAATAAGTTTGTACCTGATTAAGAGGTTTCTCTTCAGTACCCATCACTGTACAAACAGCGAGAGATTGAATTCAGACAATCTTTGATATCCTCAGAATTCAAATTATACTCTGCTAATAGCAGAAGAAGAAAAAAAAAATGAGACTTTAATAAGAAAGCCAAACAAAATATAGTCGTCACAAGAGGAAGAGAAAAGCGTGAGTCAGTAACTAGAACTAGAAGTAGAAACAAAACCCACAACTACAAGAAACCCAGAAACGTCCCAAAAAGAGAAAAATCCAAAATTTCCTGAAAACCCGCCCAAAAGGACGAAAATTTGAAACAGAAGAGAGATAGAGAGAGGTGTGTTTCTTTATCTTCTCGAGATTAGTGCTTATGATGATGAGGAAGATAGTGGAGGAAGAATTAGAAAAAAAGGAAGATGTGAGGAGAGAGAAAAACAAAGCATGATTCTCATTTATGGAGAGAGATGGACCTACACTACACTGTTTCTTAAAGATTTACCCACTTCTCACATTCATCTTCTTTTTGCCTAACGAGTTTTTATTTTGTTTTATAGATAAGTCACAAGTTATCCCAGCAAATTGGATACCTAAATTTCTAAATATGCCATAATTTCGGGGAGAACATATAGTGTGAGCTGATGTTCTCAATAAGATTTTTATCTTGTACGTTTTAAACTACCATCTCTATAGAAATTTATAAAACTTGTAACTATATTATGGGAGAACAAATTATTAACTCGTGAGGATGTATGACATGTGCATTGTGTGATATTATATTATTGTGCCTTAATTATTGTTGTTAAAATAATCACTATGTAATTTGCTTTTGATATATCACCCAAGTTTGATGTAACACCTGCAACTATATTATACTTCTCATGTCTTCTTTTTCCTCTCTTCATCTTTACATTTACTTCTACTGCTCATAATAAAAGTGTTATATTTTCCACGAAATTACTTTTGATATAATATATAATGATATTTCTTTTTATAAAATGATTTTCTAAAACAAGATATTAAATATTTTATAGATAAATATTTAATATCACATACTAAAATTTTATAGTTGATTTTAATTAAAACTTTTATCTTTTTGTTATGTTGAAACATTCAGTATCTTAAGTTTATAATACTGTTTAAATCAAAAACTGTTTTATAAGAACTAGATTTATTTAATTATTTTCTAAAATTTGAAGTAAAGTCTTTATATATTAACTATATTAATAAAATAAATTAATTATGAAACAAACTAAACGTTTTGTGTTTAAAATACTTCTGTAGTATATTGAATTGAAGTTTTGCAACATGAAGTTAGAATATTTTTTAGAAAGATTATCTTTATCCAATTTGCTACACTAGATTCAATTATATTTTTAATGGAATTATATATACGTAAACATAATTAAAATCATTGTCTTAAAACCTTTTCTTTTAATATATAATATATACAATAATAAATTTAAATGCTATTTTATTGTAAAATTGGAATGTGTTTAACATGAAGACGACATACATACAAATTGTAATTCATCTAATATTTGATAATTTTGATAATGACATTTTTATACTTTGTGCGAAAATTAGTCTATATTTTCATTTTTACTTTTCTTATATTGTAAAATAACATTTTTGCATAGTTAAATAAGTAAATAGAAAAACAACAAAAAAGGAAACTAAAAAGTACACAATAAAAAAACATAGTGCAAATAATATACTACGAAAAGAACTAACTATATATATATAAGAACATTAAGTATATATCCAACACAATGTTTTATGTAAATTTACATGTAAAAATTACTGTACACAAACACTCTAATTTTTTATTTTATTTTTTGTCATCCAATAACTACACAAATCTCACTAAGGGAAATCGAACCTTTAAATTTTCAAAACTCTTGTGTAATTTGAAAATCTTCTAGATAATATTATAAATTTCCTTAAAAATTCATAGAAATATTTTACGTTGGAAAATTATGGTATTAAATTTGATATATCTAGTGATCCCTTAGGATTAAGTAGAGTTTGTGAATGCTTGCTTGTTGTGAAGTACATGTAGATAGGAATTTCATACATCACGATCATAAGTGGCGTTTGTGCTTAGTTAGGTGGCGCTGATAATACGTTATTTAATTGAATGTTATTATTATATACCACCATTTTCTTTTAAAATATTTTAACATATGATGCGCTTTCACATTTTCTTACGTTTGTTTTTTTTCTTCTTCTAATTAATATACTTTAATACTCTCGAAATTGAAACCACCCTCTCTATTTTTCCATTGATTGCACACAATTTACTTTTACATTTCTTTTCAATGTGTGCCAATAATAAATATTGGTTATTAATTTTTAGTCCTTGTTTATATGCTAAGACAAAGTTCAAATCTATAATATTATAATTATATAGAATCCAACTTTGACTAAAATAAATATGTAAATGTAAATTTTCAAGTCACTTGACCAACAAGAATTAAGTGACTTAATAGTTGTGTTATTTTTGATATTTTTTACTTTATTTATTATGGAGTTTGAATTATTATACCGGCATATTATATTATAGAAATTAATATGACAAAAGTGATTATTTATGTTTTTACAAAAATAGTTTTTGCAAATATGATTTGATTGCCATGACTGTGAAATTACAATTATTTTTACTGATCGCACACTTGGAAATCATGATAAGAGATTTTTTCTATACCAATCCTCTTACTAATCGTTTGTAAAATAGAAAGGGTTTAAATCGAATCTACGGGGACTAAATATGCAACACTAAAGATATGAAAACTAAAGTAATCTAGAGCTGATGAGTTTTATAAGTTTTAAATCTAAGAAACAAATGCAAAGAAACAAGAAATAAAGAAGAAAACAAATAAAATAAAAGCATTGGATCATGGATCTTACTATCAAGAAATATGATTAATAATCAACCAACAATGAAATGATCAATCAATGTTAATCATTGGTTTAAGAATCTCTTAATTAGACTAATCCACTATCATGACACTAATTCCTTTCCTAATCATGCAACTAAAACAATCTCTTGGATAATTACACAATCAAGAAGCCTTAAGTTCTAATCTATGATCAACCACTAAACTAACTAACACAAATGTCTTTGGTTATGCCTCATTTAGCATTCAGAAGTTGGTTCTGGCATTTCATCGAACACCTTTCAGGCACAAATCATCCTAAGATCTAGAAATGAGTGATCAAGTCATATCTAGCATTAAGATCACCTAATGAATGAAGATCAAGCATTAACAANACATCCTATCTAGCCTAGATCCAATAACCAAAACTAAATCCTAACATGCAAGAGCAAAACAAAGAAGAAAGATGCATACAAGTTCCTCCAAGATCAAAGAGAAATCTCCAAAGGAGATCTTTTGCTCTTGGAGAACAAAACAATAATAACTTGAAAGAAAACTAGAGAAGAAGAGTCTAAGAAAGATGAATCAAAGATAAGATTGAAGTTTGATAAAAGTTCCCCAAGATTCTAAGATATCCCTTACAAATTAGGTTTAAAACATATATATAGTCCTCTAATCAGGGTATTGGGTTAATCCCAAATGAAAAATGGGTTAAAAACTTGGAAGATGAGTAAATGTTGACTTTTTGGCTCATTTGACCCGATAGCGGTTTGGATAAACCGCTACCACTTCCCGTTATAGCTCCCTGGTCATTTTTATGGGGTTTAGCGGTTTGGATAAATCGCTATGGCAAACCGCTACACTCCTCTTCAACTTCTACTTCGAAAGCTGCTTGATGCACCTTCAGTATGGAGTCCATAACTCTCTCATATTTGACGCTATGATGGCGTGTGATAGCTCTTCGGAAAGCTGATTAAATTTTCTACAACTTTGATGAAGAAGTCTTCTCCTAATTCGCAGTGGAAGATTGTGTAAAAGATGCATCTTTGGGATGAACGGTTCGGAGCTTCGAATCTAGCAGATCACAACTTTGCCGGCTCATATCTAGGAACTACCTGGGGCGTTTAGGGTGATCTTTGGTTTTTTGGAAAGGTTGAATGTATGGCTACAAGATTCTTCAAGATGCCACGATGAAATTTCCATTGTAATATCTCCAAATTGCTTGATCTTTAAGGCTTGTTGTTTTGATCTATATTAAATCCCCTTTTGGTTCTTTTGCATCCAATTGATCTCTCTTTTGATTTGATTCACATTCAACACCTGAAATATGAAATGATATGCAAATGAAACCTATATGTGCCTAAATTCTAATGAATCTACCTAAAATGAAGGTGAAACAAGAGTTAAAATCTATTAAAAAGTCGATATATCAAATCACTGCAAATACATATAGATATTTTTTTTATTTATTTAATTATAATACATTACTGCAAGTCTGCAATCATACGGAAACTACGTTAAATCATGTATTTTGTGTGGTCCAGAAGCATTCTGTAGCATTGTTTAAGAAAATATATAAAGTCGGTTTTTTTTTATAATTTGAACCTCCAAATTAAAGTGATTTTGTTTTGCTTGTTTCGAAGACTTTATGCTTTTGATAACATTGTAGGTGTAATCACTTACATGTAAAAAGTGATTTTTGACTTGAATTCAAAATCATCAAATCTTCATAGGAAGTGTTACATTGAAGATTTTTTTTTTTTTTTCACTTTCTATTGAAAATTTGTGTCTCTCCAATTGTAATTTGTATGAATCATAATTAATATGCATTCTCCCTTTTCTATTGCTTAATAGGTATAGTAATAAATTAACAACTTGCAGTAAATCGGTACCAACATGAGAGATGATAAATTGTTATATAGTTTGGTTAAACTACACCGTAATTATATATATAGTTGATTTTGTATAATTAGTCTTTGAAAACACAAAAACGGACGGAGAAATCGTTGGATTTTTTTTTGTCAAACAAGATCTTTCATTAATAAAAGAGAGTTTAAACTCCATTGAAGGAGTAAAACATTACAAAAAACATAAACTCAACATAAATAAGATAGATAAAGCCAAAGAACAAGCAAAACGAAACATCTTGGTAGAATTTTCGAAGCTCGTTGGCATGACATCCCAAGTACAGGGAGAACGAGACTGTAGTGTGCAAAGATACACTTATGTCAACAGAGATGTCCTCTACTACGAAGAGGAGACATGAGACCAATTTCATAGTTTCTGTAACGAATACCAAACGAAAAAACTGTTTGGAGGTTGATCGAGGAGATAAGCGAGATAAGGGAATGCTTACAACGGGCAAAGTTGTGCCACTTTCCAGCACTCTTGGTAAGTCCATTGAACCTTAGGAGAGAAAATGTCCAAATCGCAAATCAACTTTGCACTTCATACTACAACGACAACAAGATAGAAACCAAAGCTAACATATGAGACTAAGCCCTTAGCGTTAGGAAAAATTAGACCAAAACTAGTAAGAACCTCAATACAAGGTAAATTTGGGATTCTAAAGAAAAAATCCACTAAAAATGCCATCACCACCAAATTTGTGATCCAAATAAACATGTTTGATTGCTTCTTCTTATAATAACATTGCAACTTTACATTGCTATCACAAATCGATGGATTTAAATACGTCGAAAATTACTAAACAATTTTTTTTGATAGATTGGTGTCTAGGGAAGAATTCGGAAAATTTGTTGGTTTTTAATTTTTTTTTTTTAAGGAAAACCGGTGAATTATTCTGAAAATAGCTAGATGAAAAAAATAGATAGATATGAATCCGTCAGCATGTATTTCTCCACAAACAAAAAATGATAACGATCGAAGATTACATAACCTATTAGATGCATACCTGAACAATTGTATTTTCTAGTACAGAAGATTTTAAAATTTTGACCGAAAAATCAGTGTTTTGAAACAAAAAAAAATCACGATATATAGAATGTTAGTTAATCCAAAGTTATATACGAACTATCTAGGTACATGAGATCAACATAAAACTATATATATAGGATTATAATGAAGTTCAAAGATGATATAGATATATAAGTAAAAGAAAGATGAATGATCTAAATCAAGTATTTTGATTCGGATGTTTTTTTAAATCTGAATGGCCAAACCTACCGATTACGTAGCATACCAAAGTGATCCAAACCAAACACGAGAATTGGCCGACACACAAAAGGCAAAGCTAATGCATATTGGTAGGCAAGCTTTCTCTATCTAAATAAGCATATTTCATTATAAGTATTATGTTTATTTTTTCTAATAATTCTATAAATAATTATGTTTACATGTCTCGTATAATAAGCTTATTTCATGTAATATACGCTAAAATCTATAAGTAATAGTATCGCTACAAAACTGAATATAGATCTATATATGTTTTTGTATACCATAATGATAAGATGTTTTTTCTGTAACATTTGGTATAATTACTTTGTCAGTTTTATTTTTCATTTATTCGAACATCAAAATTAACAATTTTTAATTCCAGATTGTAAGTAAACATAGAAAATCTTTATCGCAGTTTATTTTGTGTATTTTATTGTAAAAATTAATTTTTATAGAGGGTGTACTGAATATGGAATTTGGATGAATTCATGTTACAATGACAAATATATTGTCACTCAAACATGAATTTTAAAATGTTTTACGAAATCTATTATTATTAAATTAATGATTTGAAAAAGTACCACCAAATTCATTGTTATTGGAAATATTTTAAGTAGTGAATTTATGGTGATTTGATTGCATTTCAGTGGATTTTCTTAGTTAAAAATATAAAACTCAAATCTCATGGTTTTAGATGAAATTAGAAAATTTTAAAACAAATCACATGAGTTTTCTAAATCACATAAAAATCACTAAAACCTAGATCACTTCAAATCATTTAAAATGTTTGTTTGAATACACTCCCCTTAGGCAACATATGTATCATATATGACGATAACCTTGTTGTCTTTATGGCGCATTAACACCGGTTATCCTACTGCGAATTTAGAGCATCTCCAAACTCATCTATTTTATAGAGTAAAATTCTATTTTAGATGAAAATCTTCTCCAACCTAACTCTATTTTCATTGTAAAATAAAGTTTTTACTTATTTATTCTATAAATTGAGTAACCCTCATCTTCGAGTGAAACTATATTAATAATAAACAAAATAACTCTATAAAAAAATAAACAAAATAACTTAAACTTACAAATACACAATAAACAATAACATAAAATATCATTTTAAAAAGCATCGATTCCTCATTTGTGAGAGAAATTATAGTGTGAAAAACACAGTAATGAATTTGATATGCTCTTAGTGAGCAAATCTAGGTATTGGTGTTAACTAAACTAGGTCAAGTTCCAACTTTCTTTCATAATTGGTCAGCTTGAATCTCTACTACTTATGTCTTTATATCTCCAGAAGATAATCTACGTGTTGCGGAGGGAATGAAATAACATTATACGTCTACTATTTTCTGGCCATATCAATATATACGGTTTAACCAAATTCACGGTCAATGCCGGTCCAACGTTTTTGAATGTCTTACAAAAATTCAAAAAATGTATCCTTTATATATATATATATATATATATATATATATATGTCAAAT
>OVBE01007198.1:0-18786 GCA_900406425.1 Iberis pinnata
AGAGGATGTGGTATATGCCACTAATAGAACGGCTAAAGAGATTGTATCAGTATGAGAAAACCGTTGCGGCAATGAGATGACATGTTGAGCATAGATTTGATGGAGAGATTACACATCCTTCTGATGCCGAAGCTTGGCNGATTTGATGGAGAGATTACACATCCTTCTGATGCCGAAGCTTGGCGTCATTTTCAGTCTACTTATCCGGATTTTGCATACGAGAGAGAAAATGTGTATCTCAGATTAAGTACATATGGATTCAGCCCATTCGAGAAGCATGGTAGACAATATTCTCTATGGCCAGTCATCGTGACACCTTACAACTTGCCGCCAGCTTTGTATATGAACCGAGAGTTTCTATTTCTCTTTGTTCTTGTGCCTGGGCCAGAGCATCCGAAACGAGCACTTGACGTATTTTTGCAACCATTGATACATGAATTGAACTTGTTATGGGAGTTTGGGGAGGAGGTGTATGATGTGTCGCTAAAACAAAATTTTAAGATGTGTGCGATTTTAATGTGGACGATAAGCGATTTTCCAGCTTATGGCATGTTATCAGGATGGACAACTCACGGGAGACTATCATGTCCATATTGTAACGATAACACCAACTCATTTCAGCTGACGAATGGAAGAAAACATGTTGGTTTCATTGTCACCGAAAATTTTTGCCCCCCAAATCATCCATATCGTCGATCAACTACATTGTTCACAAAGAAGAGATGTGTTGACGGTCCACCAAAAGAATTATATGGAAATGATCTACTGAAGCAGTTGCTAGAATTCGGTGTCGAGATGACCAATGGTGCTAATGTTGGTGGGAATGGACATAGCCATTATGATGGTTACAAAAAGATTCATAATTGGCATAAGAAAACCATATTTTGGGAATTTCCTTATTGCGCAACGCACTTGTTGAAGCATAATCTAGATGTCATGCATGTTGAGAAGAAATTCTTCGACAACATTATGAACACCATGCTTAATGTCCAAGGGAAAACCAAAGACAATTTGAAGTCTAAATTGGATTTGCCGGGCATTTATTCTCGTCTTCAGCTTCACATCACGGATGATGGGGGATGTCCAATTCCTTCATTTAGATTATCTAAGAATGCAAAGGACGAGTTCTTTCACTGGATTATTCAAAAGGTCCGATTACCCGATGGATACACATCTAATCTGAGAAATTGTGTTGATATCGAAGAGGGCAAGTTCATTGGTATGAAAAGTCATGATTGTCACGTGGTGATGCAACGCCTTCTCCCTTTTGCTTTTGAGCATCTCCTTCCAACAAATGTTCACGAAGCCATTGCAGGTATTAATTAATTTATTTTTGTGCAATTTTGTTATATGTTTGAATTATTGATTATATATAACGTTTTCTCAAATTTTAGCAGTTGAAGCATTCTTTTGGGATATTAGCCGAAGGACACTTACTGCGGATAGTATTTCCACATTACAAAGGAATATACCAAAGATCCTCTGCGATTTGGAGAAGATTTTCCCACCGTCATTCTTCGATGTTATGGAACATCTAACCGTCCACTTTCCTCGTGAAGCATCACTAGGTGGACCGGTTCGATATCGGTGGATGTATCCTTTCGAGAGGTATATGTTTCACTTGAAGAAGAATGTAAAAAATTTTAGCAGAGTAGAGGGTTCTATTGTCGCACAGAGCATCAACGAAGAAGTTGCAAATTTTGCAGAATATTATTTTTCAAGAAGTGTTCGTACGAAAAGCCGAAGAACTTCTCGACATGATGGCGATGGAGAACATCCTACGTATCCCGCTTACGTCCCAAGTGTTTTCCGGAAAATTGGACGACTAAGCAGAAAAGAAAAGACTCGCCAACTTACAGATCAGGAATGGAGACACCTACATACATATATCCTCACTAACTGTGAAGATATGTTAGAGTATGAAAGGTAAATTGACTTGCGAACATTACTTTTTTAGATTGTGGCCTACAACACTTATATCTTATAACCTTGTAGGATATACTTGGCTATGGTTCGTGGTTACTTTCCGGATAAATCTGAAGCCGAAGTAGATGCTCTTAAACAGGAAGAGTATTACAAGTGGCTACAATATTTTGTAAGTGTGTGATTATATGCAAATTATTTAAACCATTTAATTTAATATGTTTCTAATTAATGTTAATTTTATATAGGTTCGAGAGGAAACAAGTATTGGTCAGATTATTCCGACATGGTTGATCGAACTTGCGAGAGGTCCCATCAACATTGTCACGTCCTACCCAAGATATTGCACGAGAGGATTCGCTTTCGGGGTTCAAGATTTAGATAAGGGGAGGACAACATTAGACCATGGTATATCGTCTACCTCCGGAGACGTTGTGTACTACGACATCCTTCGAGAGATATTGGAGGTATATTACCCAGGGATGTTGAACTTGAGATGTGTGGTCTTCATGTGTGATTGGTATGATCCAACTGATGGTGGAGGTGTCANGTAAACAAATTTGGCGTGACTTCGATCAATTCACGTAAGAGACTTGGAAAATATGATCCTTTCATCCTCGCCACACAAGCGGATCAGGTATAATCTTGGTATTTCAAAAACTATTTTAATTGAAAAATTTTTAACATATATATTCAAAAATTGTGCAGGTATCTTACATCATGTACCCACGCATTACAGCTAGGAACAATCTTTGGATAGTGGTAACGCAAATAAATCCCAGGCTAATGATAGAAGGTGTTTCTGAGCATAGCCCGTTACAACCAATTGGAAATGGTTCACTAGCTGAGATTCAATCGTCTATGGAAGTCAATCTTGTGGTCGACTTCAGCGGATTCAGTGATTTAACTACTGGTGTACATGACGTGAACGATGGGTATATCCGTCGATTTTTATAAAAAAAAAGAATCGACGGAAAATTGACAGATTATTTAAAATCTTTAAACAATCCGTCAATTTTCAGTCGATTCCATCAATTTCCACATGCAATCCGTCGATTTTTCGTTGATGTTCGTCGATTTTTTTGCCGCGTTTTATTTTCAAAAAAAATTTGGAAACCGCCAAATTTAATTTTCATTTTCGACAGATTATCGACGACCGTGTCCGTCAATTTTTTTACTTATTAAAAAATCCATAAGCTCTTCTTCTCCCCCATTTTCACGCGAAGAAGGCGATTTTGGAGGAGAAAAGAGCGTTAAAACTTCTATTTGTAGCCAACAATGAGTGAAAGAAACTCAATGTAAGTTTCCCTAACCCCTTTTAAGCTTATTGTGTTGATTTGGTAGGATTTGAACGGTTATTTTAGGGTTTTGAGGATTTTTGGGTTATTAGAAACTTGAGAGATTTTGGTGAAAATTGATGCTTTTGATGGATTTAGGATTTTTTACTATATGTATAATTGTTTGTTTGAGTTTGATTTGTATTGTGGATTGAGAAATATGATGTTAGGATTGTGAATTTTGAAATGTTATGTTTTTAGAAAGTTTAGGGTTTTTAGAAAGTTTTGGGAAAATTTGATTTTGTTGATGAATTTAGGAATGTTTAGGGTTTTTAGAAAATTTTGTGAGTTTTTAGAAATTTGATTTTGTTGATGAATTTAGAAATGTTTAGGGTTTTTAGAAAGTTTTTGAGTTTTTAGAAATCTGATTTTGTTGATGAATTTGGGAAAATTTGGGAAATTTGAGTTTTTGAGTTTTTAGAAATTTTATTTTGTTGATGATTTTGTTAATGACATTTATATTTAATCTTAAATATTATGTAATGTTTAATGTGAAATTTACCGTAATTTCAGTAATTACGGTAAATTCTCTTTTTCCAAGGGATTAGAACGATTAAGACCCCATGAGATATTAGCGGGTCTTCCTCAGGACCGGGGTCTTCCTCGATGCCTTCCGCCACTTATGTACCGGAATCTGACGTATCTCCCGAGCAGCTACGTCCTGACCATCAGCTCTCACAGATGCTTATGTTAGATGAATTGTTGGTCCAACCGGGACGTGAGCGTTTGCCGTACTTGGATCCAAGTGGTGCGGAGGGGACGACGTGGTTTTCGGTTTCAGATAACGGAATCACGAAATGCATCAAGTCTCAGATGCAATCCATTCTTCAGAAACCGCATGGGATGTTTGCATCCTTCCCTCGGGAGGAGAAAGAACTTTGGTTATACTGTTTCGCGGTAAGAAATTTTTTTAGATATTAACTTATATTTAAATTTACTAACATTAAATCTTTAAATCATGTAGCAACAATTCAACTGGAGTCTTGTCTTGACCCTGAAGTGCGGATGGAGGTCAGGGCTAAAGCGGCGAAGACATACTCCAACCACATGTACACTTGGAAGGAGGCTTGGTACAAGACCGGACATAAGCACAATCACATGCCTGGAGATCTCCTTGTCCCATTCATAGAGTATTGGGAAAAAGAAGAGACGAAAAAAAGTCGCAGAAGAACTCACAGAACCGAAAAAGCGACCGGGACGGTAGGGGGATGTCGATAAACAAGGCTGGTGCCAGGAGTTTGTTCACACGCTCGGGTGGTATGGTATGATTTAAAACTTGAATCTAGTAAATTTTTGGTTTTCATTAATATTATCTAACTTTTATTTCTTGAACAGCGGGCTAAGACCGGCCACGAGCCGTCAGCCCTTGATATTATAGAAGATCTCCACACGAACAAGAAGACTGGAGAAGTTCAGGACCCGCTGGCTCGGGAGGTTCTCGACAACTCTAGAAGGCATATCGATGAGATCAATTAAACTCAGGCATCTCAAGGGGGAAGCGACGAGATCCCCCTTGAGACGGTAAATGATGTAGTTTCTCAGGTAAATAATATTTAAATTTAATTATATATTATTGCATATAATTGATACGAACATTTGTTTTCTTATTTCAGACTACGAAGAAGTCCAAGGGCCGGACTTACGGGTTCGGGAACATGGCTTCTTATTGCTTCCCAGGATCGTCTTCTCGAGGTTCAACGGTTCATTATGAGGAGTTGAGGAGGAAGAACGAGGAGATGGAGAGAATGAAGATGGAAATGGAAGCACAAGCGAAGCAGATAGAGGAGATGAAGGCTTTGCAAGCAGAGCGCGACTTTCAGATGGAGCGTGAGATGGTGGCGATGTGGGCGAAATAAGATAGGATGGACGAGTTCCTAAGACGTTATTAGGGGTAGATTAATATTGTTAATGTTTTATATAGTTACAATTTCTCCATTTTTAGAATATTTTAATTTTTATGAATATTTTAATTTTAGTTTTATAAATATTATGAATTTTATTTTAATTTTAATTTTTAAAAAATATATTTAAAGATTCTGTCGATCAATTATATTTTAAAGAATCCGTCGATAATTATCGACGGATTATCGACGGCAAAAGTATCGACAGATTATCTACGGATTATCAACGGATATGTAAACTCGATCACATATAATCGACGGACCACAATCGTCGATTTTCCGTCGATTTACCCCTCTATCGACGGAAAATCAACAGATTTGCCCGTCGGTTTTAGCGTGTTTTCTTGTAGTATTTCCAAGCTGAACTATTGGCTATTGAATTTGCTTTGGAAAGTTTATTAAGTTTAAGGTACCTCAGAGTGATAATTAAAGGTGATAATCAACCTGTCATGATAGTATTGAAACAAGTTAGAAATTCTGAGTTACAAAGCAAAAACTGGATACAAAAAACTTCAATCGTAATATATAACATCAATCAGTTATGTAAATCTTTTGACTTCATATCTTTTGTATACACTAAAAGGGAATGTAACGGATTACAGCAAAATATGCACGTCTATCTAAGATTTCCCCAACTATAAACTGGATGTAATTTTTGGTAATTATTATAACTAAGTAATAGTTGACAAAAAAAATTATTGTGAACGTAGGTGTTATTTCAGTTGCAAGTTAGTGCAATAGTATAGGGGCAAAACCGTAAAGCTCGTCCTACCAGCGAACAACCAATGGGATAAACTTGTCATTTAAAAATATAACGGAAAGCGTTGAACGTGGAGAACAGTGAGCCAGGGACACAGTTTCCTACTTTATTAAACGACATAAAATAAAACACGTGTTTTTCAAACGCACAAAATTAGATATTTTTAATTATTATTATTACTACTTTTTATATCACTTTTGTTATTGGAGTACTCAAACCAAAGAAAGTAATAAAGAGCCTCTCCATTTCTCCCTCGTGACAAACTCAATTTGCATACCACCAAAATTGAAGGAAAAACAAAAAAAACAGAAACCTTAGCTAAGAAGATTGGATTCTCTGGACCGATTTTTAGTTGTTTCTCAATCGGAGTTGTTTAATTCGTTTGTTTAGTTTGATAATGATGTCGAGTTCTATGGAGTTAGTGGGTAGTCAGAAGCCAAGCTTCTCGCAGACGTGTAGTCGATTGAGTCAGTATTTGAAGGAGAATGGTAGCTTTGGAGATCTGAGCTTAGGAATGGCATGCAAGCCTCTTCTCAATGGTATGAATTATTCCCTTCTTTTTTTTTTATTTAATAAATATGGAACCTCCTCTTTCTTCTAGATCCGACTGTCTCTCTGGAAATTTTTATAAAGAATTGAATCGAATATAAAACTGGATTAACGCAGAGGAACCCATTTTAAATTTTGTATAGATGAAAGAATCTAGCATCTAGTTTGAATTTGTCACGTTTTTCTTACATTTTTGTACTTTGCTAAGTTTGTAATAGAAAGTTATGGGTGAGACAGAGATCTGACTTTTTGTGTCATGTTTGCAGAAACTTTTGGTACCTCACGTCAGCCCACAACAACGATGAGTTTATTCCCTTGTGAAGCTTCAAACATGGATACTAAACCCAAGAATATGTTTCCTCAGCAGTCAAGCTTTTCTTCCTCTTCCTCCTCTGTTCCCAAGGAAAATGTTCTTCAAATGACACAGACTACTAGGTTTGTTGTTTTGTCCTAGTGTTCATGTTTTTTTTTAAATTGTTTTTATTGTCTTTTGACTAATTTTATTGTGTGTTTTCTTGAACAGATCTGTGAAAGCAGAGCCTCAAACTGCACCATTGACTATATTCTACGCCGGTCAAGTGATTGTATTCGATGACTTTTCTGCTGAGAAAGCCAAAGAAGTGATGAATTTGGCTAGCAAAGGAACCGCTAATACCTTCACTGGTTTTACATCTAACTTCAACAGTCACATCTTACCCAATAATCAAACAGAGATCATAACCAACATCGTTGCTATACCAAACCAAGTTCCTCATCCAATGAAAACTGCCACACAAGAGCAAATCCAATCCTCCTCGACTTCGATGGCATGCGGTAATCTTTCTCAATTCCATATCTTCTTAAAGCTTTTAACACATGTTCAGTTTCTGACATATTTATATCCTTTTTGTTTTTGCAGAACTTCCTATTGCTAGAAGAGCTTCACTCCATCGGTTCTTGGCCAAGAGAAAGGATAGGGTTACTTCAAAGGCACCATACGAGTTATGTGATCCAGGCAAAGCCTCTTCAAAGCTTCAAACCGGAGATAACAAGACCTCTTGGCTCGGTTTTAGCAACTGAGTAACTGCTTCAACTACCTCAAAACCTTACCGAAGACGTTCACGCTTAACTATATTTGTTACAACTATTCAATTATTAGGAAAGCTTTATATATATTTGTATGTATCTCTCTATTAGCGACTCAATTCTTGTTACAGTCTTGCTCTACTACTAGGAATTGTCTCGTGTCTGTCTAAATTCCCTTTCTCCGAGTCATCAAAATTAGTTTTGTGTGTGACTAATTTTGTAGGAACAACAGTTTTTTCTTCTTCATATGTAAGTGTTTCATGATACTTCTCTTCACCTTTGCAATCAATGGATTCGGATTCTTGAGGTTAGAGTTGATACTTCTTCACACGTTGTAAAGTAATGCCTTAAGTAGAAGGCAAAGCAGATGTTGGAGCTTAATCATAGTGGACAAAACAAGTAAACTCAATAACATTATTAGACTACTCAAATTTCCGGTGATTTCTGATCATAATCAAGTGGCGACTATCACAACATCAGCTTCCACTGTAATCCCATCCTCAAAATTCGATCCCTTTACCATAAAACTGTTGGAACTCAAATATTTGACAATGAATTTTACCAATTTTCCGGCGAGTTCTCCGGTAAAGACGTTCACCGGAATGACCGGATTATGAGTGCATCGAAATCCTTGTAACGAGCACTATAATACGGAATATTCATTTGTCAAATTTGAGTGCATTTTGAATGAGAAATGGAGATGTAAAGAGATTAACTTAAACATGCATAAACACAAAAATGTTGACTTAGTGTTGACTAATCCCATTAAGTGGATTTTATCTCACATTGCTAGTAGAAACTTTTTTCCACTAGTATATATATGGAAGAGTGCATGTTTATGTTCAATTGGTTTGGGTACACTATGGTGTATTGGAGAGAGATGGACCACCCACACGCGTGCGCCGCCGCCGACCAACTAACGCGACGCAGATCGTTGGGTAAATATGTTATCGGTTCGATTTACTAAAATTAAACCAGACCAGAACTTGAACCGAAATTAATTTCGGATCAAAATATCTCTCAGAATTGCGTAACTGACCGAGTCTATAACGACTCCCGGATTTTTCGCCTCGATTCGTTCTCCGAATCTCGGGCGCGTTCCGCGCGATCTCAGCCGTTTCGAACTTAAGGCTCCTCGTCTTTAAAACTCGCTCTCTCTCATTCATTTCAGCAACTTTTGATATACAGAAAAATCCCTCACATAAACCTCTCGACTTCTCTCTCGTTTTTTCACGTAAGTTATCATTCCGAGATTACATCATAGAACCGTAAGTTCGTCGACTCCGATATCGAGTGTAGCGATTCAGTTTCATAAGCGGTTGTATCCTGGGATTCTTGAATCGCACATAAACCGTCACACTACGGGCGATTTTTAGAATTAAGGAAAGATATTATATCTCGACTCCGCTTCGTTTTCTTCGCGTTTTAATCGGTTATTTCATCGTATTTCCTTAATCCGGTTTTTACCGTCATACAAAAACCACCAACCATTCTTAAACCGGATCATTCCCTTATCCCTTTGGTCATAAAACCAATCCAACCGATCGAAATGTTGTTACGAATTAGCTTATTTTTAGTTGACCAAGTCATCAATTAGTTAGTCATTTGTTTCAACTTAGTGTGCTAGTGTTGTAGCCATGTTTAGCTACTTTTTAGGATTAGTTTGCTTCATGTTCTTTTAACTTCATGTAAGGTTATATATCCATTGTTATTTTCTCTTTATGATTATTGAGGTTATTTTCTTAAACTTTAACAAATGCATCACTTACATAGTAACATTTTTCAATTGTTCGAAAAAAATTAAGCAAAAAGTCAACTTGATTTACTTTGATGTTCAAACTCTAACACGTGATTAATCAATGTTATAATCTTTTCACTAATTCTATTCTACTATGTGTCTTATTATTATTGATTGATTTGGTTTTAAGTAAATAAAACTGAAACATCGATTATAACAAGCAAAATGTTAAAAAAAGTTTTTTTTTTTTTTCCTAATGTTAAAAAAAGTTTACGTGTAAGATTTTTCAAAATTATATATATATATATGGGTCAAGATTTTGATTGTGTTGACATGTGGATAAGAAGACAAATCTAACTTGTATCACTGCATAAATAAATATATATAATGAGATATGACAAAAATATTAAATATATATTAATTTAAATATTATATAAATAATAAACATAAAATAATATTCATTTCATTATATATATTTCATACTACTAAGTTATAGATGAAAATTTATATTCACATTATTTTCTCATTTTTTCGTGAAAATATTAATTGATATCATCTTTATTAACTTAAATTTTCCAAATTTAATGATTTTATTATTTATTTAAATTTTATTTAAAAAAATGTTAACTATCAAGTTTATCTTAATTATAGGTTAATATTTCAACAATAGTTTTTCATCAAATAACTCATTCTAATATTTAAATAATGAGTTTAATGTGTTAGATATCATTTACTATTTTTATATATAAAATGGCAAAAATATTAATTGTTACTCTCTTATTTAACTATTCAAGTTAAAGAAATTTCAGTGGAGCCAAATAAATATCAAGATACCAAAAGTTATATATTTCTTATATATAGATGTTGTATACGATTCTAACAAAACTATACTTTTTAAAAGATTTTTATGAAATTCCAACAATTGATCAAGGTTTTATATTGATAGTTACCTTTTAAATGAGAAAACTAAGTGAACATAAAAGTGATAGGATCTCCAAATAATAAAATATAGATAAGTGACAATATTAATATGGTGATTGATATTTTATTGTTCAAAATACATATAATAATATAAATTAAATAATAATTTAAACATAATTAAGATAAAATTCTACAAGTTTTAGAGATAAAGAATACATTTTTGTAGTTTATAAATTTTAAAATTAACCAAGTAATGTTTATCGAACATTACGTTTAAAAAATTCTAATATACTAATTATAAATAAATAAATTCAAGCGTATACAGGTCTAGGTATCACTAAAATTGAAACTTTCGTATGGAATTGGTCTAAAGTATAACTTAAAGAGATTGAAAATTTCTTATGAAATCTTTAGACCAATCTAGATTTGTATATATGGGCCTGTAAAGAAGAAATCAACATTTCTGAAATTCGAAATATAATAGTGGGTCTCTCAAAGTATCACTTTCATAGTCACCGTAACTTCCGCGAGTGTATAAAATGCATCTAATTACGAAATTGTTATTTTAATATATTTGTTGTGACTTGTGATGAATGATATCACACTCAAAACGAAGTTTATAGATTTCAACCGTATTACAATATGTTAACATGATTGAACTTTACCCTTTGAAGAAATTAAAATAATTTCTGTCTATTCTTTTTCATCCCAAGAATTTCCTTTCTAGTGTAAAGTTTCCTTTTTATATTATAAACTGAGTTTTGTTTTATACATTAATCAACGCTTTTTTAAAAAGACAACCACGCCTCACCAACTTTTTCCTAATCTTTCTTCAACTTTCTTTTATTCACTTTTTCTTATCTATCATTAATTTAATTCATTATCAGTAAGTAATGTTTTTCATCGACGAACATTCATTAGCTTCTAAATGATTTATTGGTTGAAAATTTAAAATTAGTATTCTAAACAACGTATAATTCATATTCGTTTTTTAAAAGCTATCAAGGAGTCGAAAATACATTAACTTTATAGTTATCGAATTGTGCAACTTGCATAAATTTTGTTCTATTAATAAAAATCACGACTTGTGACCAAAGCTTGAAAATATTAAAGTAAAAATAATAATGTTGGTGTCAAAATTTTTTAGCAAGATTATGTCTATTTAAGAAGAAGGAAGATATAATATTTAGTGCATAAGAGGTTTGGATCGAATAAAAGTTTAGCAAGATTTAATGAAAACCTTATGAGGATTCATCGAGAGAACATTCTGCATGATTATACTCAAAGACTGTCTGAGCACTCAGTAACCGGAATACCGGAGGTGAATCGAAAGGTAGTCCGAATGAAGAAAGACCGAGTCATAACTGCTCCGAAATTTTAGGAGAATATACTGAAATCTCAAGTTGTGGGAAGTTCAAACCATCAGAAATTTCAGAACCACTTCTCGAGAGACCCGAAAGTCCTAGCAGGATTTCAAAGAAAATGGAGCAATATAAATACAGAGATGTCAAAGGGAGAAAGGTTTTTTTAACCTTTTTTACATATAGTTTTGTACGTTAGCTCTAGATTTAGAGCATTCATATAAATCGATATGATATACTACTTTTGATCAATTGGATTTTGTGTTGTGTTTGTTTCTTCTTTGGTAGAATTTCTCATAAAATACTTTATAAATTTGTTTGTGGATGGCGCCGGCTGTGGAGAGTTTTAGATTTTCTAACACAAAAGTACATCACAACCAAATCCACCGCAATCATGGTCGAAGAACAGCTGCCACTGCTAGAGGGGTACATCATCATGATCCAGACACTCATTTAAGCCATGTAGTCCTTGATAGAGAAAACCGAGACTCATGAAGCTCTGAACCGGTCTCTCCTCGACCGACTTGACAGGATGACGAAAGAATCCGCAGATCAAGCTAAGGCAATCACATAACGTCTCGACCGAGCAATCTCGACCCACCATCGATCAATCCATTCGCTAGGGCGAAGATTCCCCACCTTTAGAGAACACTCCATGAGACTATCATTCACTATAACGCCTAACTCAACCAAAATTAACATGCAACGCTTAGGCGCTAAAAATTGTTCAACCTAACACCACTCCCCAGGAGAAAAAACCACCTCTAGGAGAAAACCGACCCCATGGGAATGCCGATTTATCAAACCAGACCGAACATACCGTTAATACCGATGCCAACGCCGAACAGGTCAACCTGGCCCATGATTTGGATGATGTTTTGAGGAATACGAAAACTACCATCAATTCATGCACCAACCGACTAAACAATCTTGACCCTCAGGTCAAGAGATCCAAGAGATGAAAAAATCTCTCGAAGAAGCAGTTCACCAAATGAACTCTAAGATCCAGTAAGCAACTATCACAACACTCGAACTAGACCGACAGATGGAAGAGACACTACAAAGTCCATATGTCCCACATATCAAAAATGCCAAGGTGTGGAATCCTTAAAAAATCAAGATCCCCTTTCCCGAAGGAAAAATAATATGGAGCGCGTATATGATATCCTTCCACATAGTCATCGGTTGCTCACAATTCGATGAGCATAAAAGAGACGCATGCTACTACAAACTCTTCAGGGGAACATCTCTAAGGACCAACACTCATGTGGTTCTCCAGATTGCCCAAGGGCTCGGTCCATAGCTTTAATCAAATGAGTCTAATGTTCCTCAAACATTACTCAGTCTATATCGAGAGAAATATTTACGATGCATACATGTGGAGCATGACACAAAGGTCTAATGAACCCCTCATGCAATTCATTGACTGATTTAAAGAATTCATATCCCGAGTAGTAGTCACATATAGAACTGATATCGCCGCCCTAAAAAATGTCATCTTGGGAAATCAGAATTCCGAAATGATATGATTCTAAACGCCCCAACAACCATCGATGATGCTCTTCATAGTGGGAAGATATTCGTCCACATAGAAGAAAACCTAATCAAAAAGTGCAAAAGGGTAGAGAGAAATTCGATCGTTGAAATGAAAACAGAAACGAAGAGCGACATCCATGGAACCCAATTTCTATGTCTCCCCCCGACATTCAGATTTCACTCTAAAAAATTTTCTCAAAAAATATGGGAGATTAATCCAAGTTCTTTGTCTTACCCCCCCCCCCCCCCCCNACTTATAGATTTTTCTTTCCCGAAACTGGGGGAGATGAATCTAAATTCTTTTTCTCGCCCCAGCATTCGGCATTCACTTTTAAATTTTTCTCAAAAAATGGGAAGATGAATCCAATTCTTTATCTTGCTTTAGCATCCAACATTCACTTTTAATTTTTCTAAAAAATGGGAAGACGAATCCAAATTCCTTTGCCTCAAAATAATCCACCCCACATTCACTCAACGCTTGGCTCAAGAAATGAAGGAAGCAAAGACAATGACTATCAACTCCCTGCGGAACCCATCAACAATTATAAGCAACTGGGGTTTTACAAATCAATACCATAAGAGTCATATAATTATTTCACTTACGTTTTAGTTTAAGGTAAGCGGGGGGGGGGGGGGGNGGGAATAGTTAATAATTTTAAACTTACATTACAACAGAAAAATAATACAAATAACGCATAACACATTGTTGACCTGACTAGTCAAAAATACGTTACACACTCTCCAATGGGTAATAGCCTGAGCAACCCTCAACATTATATATAAGCGCTAAAGCCGAGCTTTGTCTCGAATTATACAAAAAGATACCAAATTAAATCATATTGCAAATACTTCATAATGCTTACAACACCATAAGGTAAAAGCCTCCTCAGGAAACCAAGTTTTAAATGTGCAAAGGTAAACGCCTCCTCATGCAAGCAAATTTTAAACAATACCAAAATAAATACAAAGACGGAAAAGCAAAAGAAAAGAAAACCATAAACGATAATTATGCCGCACCTTTGTCATCTTGAGTTTCCTTGGGGGCTTCACTACCATCCGCTGCGGCAATAGCCCCAGTATGAACATCTATCTCCATGGCTTTATCTTGTAGCCCCAACATTCATCTCGCCCTTTTCAATCTCGGTGACTTTCACAACCTCTACAACAAGAATCTTTCTTTTTAAGCATCAATGGTTTTCGCTTGAATAGCGGTATCTTTTGCTCTATCTCGAGACTTTTCTTCACATTATCATGTTGTGCCGCATCGACATTCATCTTAGTCATATCCTTCTTTCTCATTTCTTCAAATTCGATAACCTCAATCTTTAGTCTAATGTTTTCCTCTGTGAGCGCTTCCACCTTGTCCACAACAATCCTAAGATATGTGAGAGATTTTTCATCCTGAGCAGCAGTTTTAACAACTAACTCCTTATAAAAATTATGTTTAGCCTTGCGCATTTCATCATCCAGGACACCCACTAGCCGGTTGACCCGAGCAACCAGTATTTTCAAAATTCAAATTATGAAAGGATCTGAAAGCCAAGAAGGATATGCTATAAACTGTTGAGATTTTCTACCTAATTTTCAACCATTTCGAGAAAAATCAGTCTTTATCTTAACAATCCATCCAACATAATCTTCTTTACCTTCGTCTGAGGTTGTTTCTTCTTTTCTTTATCCAGAATATGTATTTTGCTACAACGCTTACTCCGAGTAAAAATTCACGTCTGAAAGGGCTATCAGTCAGAAATACTGAGAATAAGTCACCATATGCATATTTTAAGGTCACCTAACTCGCTGGAAGACCTGGGGGATAATATGTTGGTGTTTAAACTCCCTAAGCAAGATTTTGATCTATTTAAGAAGAAAGAAGAAATAATATTCAGTGCATAAGAGGCTTAAGTCGAATAAGAGTATAGCAAGATCAAATGAAGACCTCAGGAGGATTCATCGAGACAACATTCTGCTTGAGTATAGTCAAAGACTACCCGAGCACTCAGTAACTGGAATGCCGCAGGTGGATCGAGAGATAACCCGAATGAGGGAAGATTGAGTCGTAACTATTCCGAGATTCCCAGGAGAATATGAAGAAGTCTTAAGTCATGGGAAGTTCAAACCAACAGAAATTTTGAAACCACTTCACGAGAGATTAGAAAGCCCCAGTAGGAATTCAAAGAAAAAAGATCAATATAAATAGAGAGAGTTGTCAAAGAGAGAAGGATTTTTTTCACTTGTTTCACAAATAGTTTTGTAGGCGAGCTCTAGCTTTAGAGTATTCATATAAATCGATATAGTATGCTACTTTTGAACAATTGGATTTTGTCTTATGATTGCTTCTTCTTTGAAAAAATTCTACGAATTCCTCATAAAATATTTTATAAACTTTTTGTGGATTTTAGCATCCACAAATAATAAACAATAATTTGAATAGCTTATTCGATTTTTGTGATAAATGAAGATTCAATGAATAAAACGCTGTAATCATAGATGGAGAGATACCGGAAAAGAAAATAGAAGGGAAAAGGTTGCAAAGCAAGAAGTTGGCAAAATGAAAACAAGAAAAGGAAAAATAAGTTACCATGTCTAAGAAAGGAAATGACATGATGATTATGAAAAGAGGAAGTGATTAATGTGGTGTATAGAAAGATGACTATGTCGAATGAAGGAAATTAATTCTTTTAGCCACCCTGTTTTAATATTGAGATTGTGAAAATGTGAGCTTTTGTTTGAGTAATTGAGAGAACATATCATCAGAACAAAAGAGAGAATCAATATCAGGTGTAAAAAATATAATGTGAGTTTGTGATTATGTTTTACTCGTGTTCTTTACATTTATAATTAGTATCAGGACATATACTTGTTAAGAAATCAAGGTTTCAATATATTAGGTAAGATAATGAGACATAGAAATGGAGAACACACAACATTTTCCTACTACACGAGCATTGGTATTGGATCCAAATAATTTTGATTGGTGGAAAGTTCATATTTGGGAAATCATCAAAGGAATTGATGAAGACGCATGGACAATGGTTGAAAGAGGATATACACCACCCATGATAAATGATGAGGATGAAGATCTGATTGAGAACCCTAAAGATGATTGGACTATGGTCAATAAAACCTTGTCAAAATACAACTCGGAAGCCTTGACTATCATCTGGTGCTCACTGACTAAAGACCAATTCAAAAGGGTAAAAGGTTGCACATTTTTTAAAGAAGCATGAGATACTCTTCAAGCAACTTCAAGGTACCAATGACGTAGGAAGGACACGGGTTGACATATGCTGACCTCTAATTTTGAGAATTCAAAAATGGGAGATGATGAGACCATGGAAGAATTTAGTGGAAAAATATCATTCATTGCTAATGATGGCGAAGTGCTCGGAAAATATTACAAGGAAAAAAAGCTGGTAAATAAATTTCTTCAAAATCTGCATGAGAAATTTCATTCCATGAAATCGGCCATACAAGTTGCAAAAAACTTAGACGAGATGAAATTTAATCAAGTTGTGGGTGTGATGGATAAGTTTAAGTTCTAAGGAGAAAACTAATACTTCTGAGACTATCGAGGATGTCGTAGGGCTAATTGTTCAAAAATATTTTAAGAAATTTGGTGGTCCCCATAAACGAAATGGTTATAGTGTGGGGAAGACCAAAATTCAAACAAGAGAACAATTAGAGAGCCAATATATCAAATCTTCAGTGCCATGAATGCCAAGGATTTGGACACTTTAAATCTTCAAGATATAATGTCCAAACATCTGAATTGAAGAAAAAATCCTAAACATGGTCACATATGTTGGCATAATAGAAACTACTCAGTTTTCTAAGGGCTTTAGAGTGCCTTTAACAATGAGATCGTTATTTTGCCTTATTCCTCACATATTCTTTAGAGCTTATTCACAAAGCGGTCTTGCGGAGAGGCAAAAAGGCCACCGTCTTAGGCCCTCATATTAAAAAATAACTTTTTTGTCACCTAAATTTTTTTGTAAGTTTTTTTTTTTTGCTTTTTTTGTTAAGAAAGTTTTTAAAATAAAAAATATTATGGTTGACCTCACCGCATTAGAGGATTAAAAGATAAATTGAAAAGTACCCATTAATTTTTCAACAAAAAAAGCAAATACAAAAAGCCTTTATGGCTTCTTAAATCAAAAAATTTGGTAAACATTTATTTGATTCAACCACATAAAACTCCCATTTTAAAAAAAGATTTTTTTTGGCAAAAATCACATATACTTCGGCGAAAAAAAAAAATAAATTTGAATTATTATGGATCCCACCTCATTAAATAATTCTTAGAATTGATTTTTTTGTTTAATTATTTTATTTTTCATGTCTTTATTGCTTCTTTTTCTATATAATCTTCTTTTCTTTGATAAACTTAGGCTAAAACCAAGTCTCAAATTCTCTATGTATTATATTTTTGTGTTTTATAGAATTCATCAACCATGAAAGGTACTTAATTTTTATAAACGTTTGTCTCTTAATAATTTTTGTTCCCATTTAATTTGTAATTTCAATTGATTATTTTCAAAAATATCAAGGAATTTATCCAAAAAAAAAAAAACGTTCATGATCAGGGATTTCAACTAGAAATACAAAGTAACAATCTGGAAACGAGAAAATGATTATATAAAAATTGAAGAACTCAAGAAATCTGAAGCTGGTTCTATGTTAAAGTTCGTTAAAATTACAAAACATGTTGTTGATAAGTGTAATGGAATTGACGATGAGAATCATGATGCTTTTGAGAATGATAAAGAAAAGGAAACTATCGCCAATGACAAAGAGCAAGATGAAAATTTGCCTCAAAAAGATGCTAAAAATTTGTCTTAAGAAGATGACAACACTTTGGATATGATTAATCCTGCAAATTGGTGTGTTATTGATCAAAGATTAATAGATTATGTGGTAAAAAAGTCCCATGACAAGAGTACATGAAGACTACGTTTTTCCTAAAAATGTAGTGGGTAGACATTTTTCTCTAACATATTATAAAAGACAGATGAAAAACGGAGACAACCAAGTTCGAAGTTGGCTAGTTTATTCAAAAGTTTCTGACAAGATCTATTGATTTTGTTGCAAGTTGTCAACTACAGGGTTTAATGATTGGAAAAATACCACAACCAGACTTGGTCAACATGAAACCAGTCATTGTCACATTTTTTGTATGAGTCAATGGATGGAACTGAAACTGAGATTGCAAAAAACCAGACCATTGATAAGTGTCGTCTCGAAGAAACCAACAAAGAGAAAACTCATTGGAGAGATGTATTGTTGAGACTATTTGCAATGGTGAAAAATCTTGCAAAACAAAATTTGGTATTTCGTGGAAGCAATGAGAAGATTGGTGAAAAGAACAATGGTAACTTTTTGAGTTTTATTGAAATTTTTGGTGAGTTTGATCCTGTCATGAGGGAGCATATCAAAAGGATTAGAGAAGGTGAAACTCAATACCATTATTTAAGCCACAAGATTCATAATGAATTGATTATTATATTAGGATCAGCGGTCAAAGCTATTGTTGAATCAAGACTTAATTCTAGGTATTAGGTCTTAGACTTTGTGGGTAAAAGCTCTGAAGAATTTCATATATACCTTTAAGAATGATTACATAGGTATTTATAGGGAAAAAACATGTTAAAACCCTAATTACATATGTTTAAACTAATGGGCCGCGAGCTGGACGGCC